>BROG01000845.1:0-266659 GCA_030159075.1 Atrina japonica
TGAAATCTACATTTTATAAATAATGGAACATGTCAATAACATGGCTGAGAAAGCTCTGTTTGATAATAATGTTGTTTACAATAGTGAGTGACTTTAATTATTTAAGTGTTTATATTTATTATAAAAAACAGGGCGTTACGATTAACCAAGTCCAAGAAATACCAGACTTCTGGAAAAATAATGTAAGAAAAAGTGATGATAAAAATAGCAAAATAAAACCTGAAAAAAATATATTTACAGGAAAAAGACAGCAATTACGATTTAGTAAGAAATTTAAACGTCTGCTTTCAACGTCATTTCAATATGTCTGATAGTTTATCGGTAATGGGCGACTAGCGTCATTGAACCAGCATATAGGTTTAATTGTACACGTTGGTTATGATATTAGTAATTATGCCAAGAACCAAAATAAACTTTATAGAAATTCAATTAAGGATGAATTTTAAATAGGGCAGAAGTTGAAGAAATAACAAAGGACACGATATAGCTAAAATAAAAACGCGTGATTAAAAAATATATGATTTGCCAGTTATAAACTGCAAATGGGCAAAACGGTGATGAAGTATCTTAACTATTGAGTATAAAACCCGATATTTCTAAATGAAAATCCTCATGACTCTCTTCAGGAAAGGATATGGTGTTTTTATTGTTTAAGATGACAAACAAATGGAATTACCGACTAGAAGTATAATTACGCAAATTTGTGGTTACGATGATAAAAATGAAAATGGGACTTTTAATAATTCTGCTGAAGATAGAACTTACTATAATTTCGCCAATGAACAGATGCCTAAAAGTTACATACACAACATCAAATGTACAAAAATGTATATAATCCATTAAAATGAGTGAGTGCAGTTCTGTATATAGAAAATTAGCTGGCCCAATCAAACAATTAACTGAGAGATGATGGTTTTATCCAGGCAATTTGGATGATTGTAAGTCAAGAGGGCACTCGAGTTGAAAACAGCCCAATAAGCCATTGATTATGAAATTGCTGTGCCAAAGATCTATCAGTAGTCGTTTTTATGGTAGTATTTATATGACGTCGATTACAGGCACTGAACAATTAATAAAATGAAAGTAATAAATCAATAATTCATAAATTAAAGTTTAAAACTTAAATGTTCATAATGTAATATAAGTTTTTACTCAGTCATAGAAACAGGTAGAATCTTCAATGTATACCAAAGTAAAATTGGGAAATTCTGAAGATATTTACTGGCAAGTGATATTTTGCAGGATTTTTATGCTGGGAAAAATTTCAAATCACGCAAGACACTGAGTTTCAAAAAGTACAGATCATGGTATGAAAAAGACGGAAAGCATGGACGTGTTGTAATTAAGCAAACAATGGTAATTTTAATATAATAAGACCGCTAAAATATATATCACATATATGTATATGTATTTCATTATCTTCGATTCATATAAATTCATGAAAATGAGATTTGTGAAATCTAATCGAAAAATACAATTCTGTAAACAAATACAGTGCAAAGATAAACAACAGGTTGACAGGTCGGGCGAAATGTAATTCTTACTGTTGTTTAATTTGTAATTAACTCCAACTTCAGACATAAATGCCTAAAATCGTTAGGTGATAAAAAGTAAATCTTATATGTCAACTTCAGGTAACGTTTAAGACACAGGGTATTTATTTTGGGGGATACTAAGTGTAAAGACAGAAATGAAATGAATTTACTTTTGGAACATCAAATAAATTACATAACAATTCTGTACAATGGGGATTATCTTAATTGAACTATTATTCGGCAAATTTGTGCATTGTTTACATACCTTAAGTTGGACATAAGTTTTGTATCGGATATATATAATCGGTGAACAGTTCAGATTCAGACTTCAGAGTGTGATGTTGAGTACATAATTTAATAAAACATTGAAAATGGATACCAAGTGAGTTGTGAATTAATTCCCGACATGTAACCGACGAACGTAACGGTGATAATATGATACTCCTACACTGGATCAGAGAAATTTAAATTGACAAATTCACTTTCATCTGACTATGATGTATATTTGCGCCAAATATAGTGATCCTAGGGAAGAAATGGAATACAAATATCCTGGAGAAGTAGGGTAATAAGTCTAGAGAAAAGGGTTGCGGATGCACACTTTTATATGCCAAACTCTGTCTACTCAAGCTGTATAATAAATAATCAACACAAAAGAATCAAACATTGACTCTAAAATGAAGTCGGCTGGAGCGCCATTTTTATAAGTGATGCTCCGTCTATTCCGTTCACATTGGTTTCATATCTAAGGAATATATGTAGCTATATTCCGATTGATACCCTCTTACACTCTCTCTTTCGGAATCTGTGTTAAGCAATCACATATCACAATGTTCAGATGTATATATGGCGAGTGGTTAGGCGCGTGGTGCATGACAGGAGGGTGGTGCCGTAGGCCGAGTGTTCAAGCCCCATGATGAGTTTGTAGGTACCTTGCTATTTCTGTATTTGTAACATATATATATATATATATATATATATATATATATATATACTGAAAAACGTCTTACGTTAATCCAAGTGCATATCACAAATTCACATTTGTATCATTTGTTGTGTTGAAATATCTCCTTAGCAACAAGTTTTGGCTTTACAAGAGCGTCACTTCTGCGACTTAAAATAAGCATTATCATTATGTTTAAATGATAATGATGTTTATATTGAGGAGTATTTCCTTATACTTACCATGTTTCTCGCATTGACATCGGCTCCATGTCGTATCAACAATTCAGCGATGTTGGTCGACTTTACAAGAAATAAAGGTGTTTCTTGACGCTGCAATAATTATATTATAAATTTAGTACATAATTAACACAACACACTATCTTGATTTGTTTTAAAACAAATCAGCTGAATCAGCAATTGAACTATACAAACATTGGATGTATTTTCCATTCGTTTCATCGAAAAATGTAATTAATTAAGTATTTT
The DNA here is from genome assembly GCA_030159075.1 of Atrina japonica. NCBI lineage: Eukaryota > Metazoa > Mollusca > Bivalvia > Pterioida > Pinnidae > Atrina > Atrina japonica. The sequence continues at coordinate 2,967 of BROG01000845.1, forward strand.
TTAAATAAACAATTTTTAAATATACACGCATTTCCATCACACAGTGCATGAATGCACGGCTGTCAAATCATAGTAACAAGTACACAACGATAAGACCTCCGAAAGTTCTCATCACGACAACAGGGTTGTGGAAAACAACATTTTTAAGGTTACGATAATAGTCAGAGATAATACCATACAATGTTAGGAACTGGTTGCCCTAAAGATCAATACAGGCTACCTATATGAATCTGCCAGGTTTTCACCGACAGCAATACAGTAAACAGAAAATGTAAACATAAACATCTTCCTGTGTCAGTTATCAAATATTACATTATTTTCAATGAAAATTGAAATGAACGACATTAGCCAATCAAAAGATTGCAAATTTGAATTATTTTAATAATACAAAAATGTAGTTTCGTGTGCGAACGGACTCAAAATTTCATTTTAGGATGTAGTATTTATAGTTAGACGTTAAAACAGTACAAAGTTTACATGTATGTCATACCATATTTATTGGTATGATACATATGTCGAATTTAAAAGATACATTTACATTGTAGAACAGGCACACATACGCGATTGCCCTAAATTTAAATTTCGGGGACCACTTTGCAGTACAAAATCATTTTATAGCTGAATATTAGCTGTTTTATGTTGTTAGATTGTTCAGCAAAGGTTTTATCCTCTTTACGTGAGTAAATATCGGACATTCCCAAAAACTTCTTTCGAATAAAACAAATGCCGTAGGCCATATAGTTCTGTATGTAATGAGTGCAGGCTTAAACAGTCTATGATAAGCGATGTCCATTATAACGGAGTTCAGTATGTATTGTGGGGTTGAAGAATCCGTGTAGGGGTTCATTTTTGCTGACTTCGTTTACAAGTTAGAATTAAAAAGTACCACATTAACACCATTGCACAGTGGGCTTGATAGATTGCCTACACTTTGGATATTATCGTTACATCCAGAGGGGTATGCAGTGCCAAGCTGTTTAATCCAAAATTCAGGTTGTCTACGGAAGGGGGTAGTGAAGGTGGGATTGTTGGTCCAGTGGTATATTTTTACAATTATACGCACTCTCATAGACAAGATGGAATGGTCAGGGGAGATGAAATGTCAATACAGTATCTGGTTACCCCCATTATTAATCTTGAATCGATGACCAGATACTCTTTTATTTAAGGGCCCTTAGTCTAGTCAACATAATCAAACCACACAAGGTACACTCCATTCCATAAACAACGTTAGATGATTTGCAATCTAGATGATCCCAGCTTCTGGTGTTGTAATGCTTTCTTCTCAGATTGATGGTGAACCCTTGATCAGTTATTAATATATGACATGTTTTACAATTTTTGACAGAACATTTTGACATTGTTGGTATATTATTAGAAAATGAACTATAAAAATGGTCATTAAATTGAATCTGACAATTTTTATGGGAACATAAGCATTAATTTGTTTATAGCATAACTGGTCATCTTTTCGCTGTATAAATGATAAGTTGGTAATATCCCGAAGGCCAACTTGAGGAGCACCAAACAATCTCTGCGAGTCTGTGCTCCCGATAGACTTCACAGAGGGACACCTTTTGCTACTGGGCGCCGTGCCATCAAGTATGCAAATTTTTTGGTACTTGTTTATGCATTAAATGTATATGTAGCGAGTGACAAGTATCCTAGAGACAATATATCCATCAGCAGTGATACATACTCTGTCGTAAAAATATAAAAAATCTCAGATACCACAGTATAAATCAATAGAATGTCCAGGACACAGAGACAAATCTGGTAAAAATGGACAAACACGGATCTCTGGAAACCAAGAGATGGGATCAGGTGATATAGAGATGTAAGCATCCCCTGTCGACCGGTCACACCCGCCGTGAGTTAACAGTCCCAGGACATAAATACAAATGTGGTAAAAATGGATAACCACGGACCTATGAAAACTAAGAGGTGGGATCATGTGCCATGGAGAAGTAAGCATCCCCTGTCGACCGATCACAGGTGCCCTGAATCCACAGTACCAGGACATATATACAAATCCTGTAAAAATGGACAAACCTGGACCTCTGGAAACCAAAAGGTGGGATCAGGTGCCATGGAAGCGTAAGCATCCCCTGTCGACTGGTCACACCCACCATGATAAGAGCAGGGAATGGAACTTAATATTTATTGATGTTCACTTTTAACAACCACAGCTTCATTATAGATAGGTCTAGAAACATTTAAGGCACATAAAGTTCATGAAATAAATAAAACAATTCTACGCTTTGTCGTCAATGACAATATATATTTAGATACTGCTTCTTCAAGGTACTTTTATCTACTTACATCATCTCTCTCATTTACACTGGCTCCATGTTCGATCAAACATTCAGCTATTTTAGCAGACTGCACTTTAAACAAGGGCGTTTTGTTTCCCTATAAATAATAAATTTGCTGTTTATTTCTCAAAACAAAAGATAAGACGTGTTGAAAACAGCAATTTGATATACTAAAATAGTATCTACGCTGAAATAAATGATCTTCCAAACTACTGAAATAATAAATTCTCCATGAGATGGTGTTTTCGAAATAAGAAGTATGAAGTCACATGAATCACAGTGTTTATGTAAACAGTAAATGATAATGTTGATGCATATCATATATTGAAACTAAGAGGAACACTTAGATATTCCTTGACATAAAATTGACTCATTTCAAAATTCATTCAAAACAAAATTATAAAAACATCCTCAATCAGTATTTCCACCTTAATTAACTGGACACATATTTCACTGTGAAATAGTCATGTCTATATAAAACGTTTTAATTCTATTTTTATCACTAACAAGAAATTTCAGAAAGATTTGTGATTATTTCATTGTCAATGATAACAGGTTGACGATTGATGGCCAATTTCTCGGAAATATTAGATTTTGTAAATATAAACAGTGCTAGTATCTCAAACAATTATCGATATCAAAGAAAGTAAAATATGTGACGTAACAGCTTATACAGCAGGGAAAGGAACTTAATGTTTATTGATGTTCACTTTTAACAACTACATCTTCATTATAGATAGGTCTAGACACATTTCAGGCACATAAAGTTCATCAAATAAATAAAACAATTTTCCGTTTGGTTGTCAATGCCAAAATTTATTTAGATATTACTTCTTTAAGGTACTTTTATTTACTTACATTATCTCTCACATTTACACTGGCTCCATGTTTGATCAAACATTCAGCTATTTCAGCAAATTTTACATCAAACAAGGGCGTTTTCTTTCCCTGTAAACAATTAATTTGCTGTATATTTCTCAAAATAAAAGATACGAAGTGTTGAAAACAGCACTTTCATATACTGAAATAGTATCTAGAATGAAATAAATGATCTTCCAAACTGCTGAAATAATAAATTCTCCATGAGATGGTGTTTTCGAAATAAGAAGTATGAAGTTACATGAATCACAGTGTTTTTGTAAACAGTAAATGGTAATTTTGATGTATATCATATATTATTATTAACTGGACACATATAATACTGTGAAATACTCATGTCTATATAAAACGTTTTAATTCTATTTTTTATCACTAACAAGAAATTACAAAAAGATTTGTGATTATTTCATTGTCAATGATACTAGGTTGACGATCGATGGCCAATTTCTCGGATATACTAGATTTTGTAAATATAAATAGCGCTAGTATCTCAAACAATTATGGATTTCAAAGAAAGTAAAATATGTGACATAACAGCTTATACAGCAGGGAAAGAAACTTAATGTTTATTGATGTTCACTTTTAACAACCACATCTTCATTAAAGATAGGTTTACAAACATTTAAATAGCGCATTAAGTTCATCAAATAAATATAAAACAATTTTTCGTTTGGTCGTCAATGACAATGTTTATTTAGATATTGCTTCTTTAAGGTACGTTTATTTACTTACATTATCTCTCTCATTTACACTGGCTCCATGTTTGATCAAACATTCAGCTATTTCAGCAGACTTTACATCAAACAAGGGTGTTGGTTATGTTTCCCTGTAAATAAATAAATTTGTGTGTATATTTCTCAAAATAAAAGATGCGACTTGTGAAAACAGCACTTTCATATACTGAAATAGTATCTAGGCTGAAATAAATGATATTCCAAACTACTGAAATAATAAATTCTCCATGAGATGGTGTTTTTGAAATAACAAGTATGAATTCATTTGAATCACAGTGTTTTTGTAAACAGTAAATGATAATTTCGATGCATTTCATATATTGAAGCGAAGAGGAACACTTAGATATTCCTTGGGATAAAATTGACTAATTTCCAAATTCATTCAAAACAAAATTGTAAAAGCATGCACAATCAGTATTTCTACCTTAATTTACTGGACATATATATCACTGTGAAATAGTCCTTTCTATATAAATTTTTAATTTTATTTTTATTACTAACAAGAAATTTCAGAAAGATTTGTGATTATTTCATAGTCAATGATACTAGGTTGACGATCGATGGCCAATTTCTCAGATATACTAGATTTTGTAAATATAAACAGCGCTAGTATCTCAAACAATTATCGATATCAAAGAAAGTAAAATATATGATGTAAAAGCTTATACAGCAGGGAAAGAAACTTAATGTTTATTGATGTTCACTTTCAACAACCATATCTTCATTATAGATAGGTCTAGACACATTTCAGTTGCATAAAGTTCATCAAATAAATAAAACAATTTTCCGTTTGGTCGTCATTGACAATATTTATTTAGATATTGCTTCTTTAAGGTACGTTTATTTACTAACATTATCTCTCTCATTTATACTGGCTCCATGTTTGATCAAACATTCAGCTATTTCAGCAGACTTTACAACAAACAACGGCGTTTTATTTCCCTGTAAATAATAAATTTCCTGTATATTTCTCAAAACAAAAGATAAGACCTGTTGAAAACAGCAATTTGTATAAAAGTATAAAAGATACAATGTGTTGAAAACAGCAATTTCATATAATGAAATAGTATCTATGGTGAAATAATTGCTCTTCCAAACTACTGAAATAATAAATTCTCCATGAGATCCATGTTTTCGAAATAAGAAGTATGTGAGAGTCCACACTGAATCACAGTGTTTTTGTAAAACAGGTAAATGATAATTTCGATGCATATCATATATCTGAAACTAAGAGGAACACTTAAAATATTCCTTTAGATAAAATTGGACTCATTTCAAACTTATTCAAAACAAAATTAAAAAACAAATTCAGTATTTCATGCTCAAATCAGTATTCATGTCCACCTTAATTAATTGGAAAAAATAAAAAAAAAAAGACAAAAAAAAAAAAAAAAAAAAAAAATATAAAACCTGTGAAAAAAATTAGTAAAAATAAAATGGTCTATATATAAAACGTTTTAATTCTATTTTTATCACTAACAAGAAATTTCAGAAAGATTTGTGATTATTTCATTGTCAATGATATTAGGTTGACGATCGATGGCCAATTTCTCGGATATACTAGATTTTGTAAATATAAACAGCGCTAGTATCTCAAACAATTATCGATATTCAAAAAAGTAAAAAATATGGGACATAACAGCTTATACAGCCAGGGAAAAGGAAACTTAATTACAGTTTATTGATGTTCACTTGTTAACAACCACATCTTCATTCAAGATAGGTTTACAAACATGTTAATGCGCTATTAAGTTCATCAAGATAAATAAAACAATTTTTCCGTTTGGTCGTCAATGACAATGTTTATTCTTATGTATATAGTTTCTTTAAGGTTACGTTTTATTTACTGTACATTATTTCTCTCTCATTTACACTGGCTCACATGTTTGATCAAACATTCAGCTATTTCAGCAGACTTTACATCAACAAGGGTGTTTTGTTCCCTGTAAATAATTAAATTTGTTGCGTATATTTCTCAAAATAAAAAGATGCGACTTGTTGAAAACCAGCACATTTGATATACTGAAATAGTATCTAGGCTGAAATAAATGATATTCTCCAAACTACTGAAATAATACATTCTCCATGAGATGGTGTTTTCAAAATAAGAAGTATGAAGTCACATGAATCACAGTGTTTTTGTAAACAGTAAATGATAATTTCGATGCATATCATATATTGAAACTAAGAGGAACACTTAAATATTCCTTCAGATAAAATTGACTCATTTCAAAATTCATTCAAAACAAAATTAAAAAAACATGCTCAATCAGTATTTCCACCTTAATTAATTGGACAAATATATCACTGTGAAATAGTCATGTCTATATAAAACGTTTTAATTCTATTTTTATCACTAACAAGAAATTATCAGAATAGGAGTTGTGATTATTTCATTGTTCAATGATATTAGGTTGACGATCGATGGCCAATTTCTCGGATATACTAGATTTTGTAAATATAAACAGCGCTAGTATCTCAAACAATTATCGATATCAAAAAAGTAAAATATGTGACATAACAGCTTATACAGCAGGGAAAGGAACTTAATGTTTATTGATGTTCACTTTTAACAAACCCACATCTTCATTAAAGATTAGTTTACAAACATTTAATTGCGCATATAAGTTCATCAAATAAAATAAAAACAATTTTCCGTTTGGTCGTCAATGACAATGTTGTGATTTAGATATTGTTTCTTTAAGGTACGTTTTATTTACTTACATTAACTCTCTCATTTACACTGGCTCCATGTTTGAATCAAACATTTCAGCTATTTCAGCAGACTTTACATCAAACAACGGGTGTTTATGTTTCCCTGTAAAATAATAAATTTGTTGTATATTTACTCAAAAACCAAAAGATACGACCTGTTGAAAACAGCAATTTGTATAAAAAGTATAAAAGATACAATGTGTTGAAAACAGCAATTTCATATACTGAAATAGTATCTAGGCTGAAATAAATGATATTCCAAACTACTGAAATAATATATTCTCTATGAGATGATGTTTTTAAAATGACAAGTATGATTTCATTTGAATCATGGTGTTTTTGTAAACAGTAAATGATAATTTCGATGCATATGCATATCATATATTGAAACTAAGAGGAACACTTAGATATTCCTTGACATAAAATTGACTCATTTCAAAATTCATTCAAAACAAAATTATAAAAACATGCTCAATCAGTATTTCCACCTTAATTAACTGGACACATATATCACTGTGAAATAGTCATTTCTTAAATAAAACGTTTTATAATTCTTATTTTTATCACTAACAAGAAATTTCAGAAAGATTTGTGATTATTTCATAATCAAAGATACTAAGTGTCGACGATCGATGGCCATTTCTTTGATAAGACTAGATTTGTAAATATAAACAGCGCTAGTATCTCAAACAGTTATGGATATCAAGAAAGCGTTAAAAAGGATGTGACGACGTACACAAGCTTATACAGCAGGGAAAGAAACTTAATGTTTATTGATTGTTCACCTTTTAACTAACCACATCTTCATTAAAGATAGGTCTACAAAACAATTTTACAGACGCATTAAGTTCATCACAATAAATAAAACAATTCTCCGTTTGGTCGTCAATTTGACAATATTATTATTTAGATATATTGCTTCATTAAGGTACGTTCATTTACTTACATAACCTCTCTCATTTACACTGGCTCCATGTTTGATCAAACATTCAGCTATTTCAGCAGACTTTACAACAAACAACGGCGTTTTATTTCCCTGTAAATAATAAATTTCCTGTATATTTCTCAAAACAAAAGATACAACCTGTTGAAAACAGCAATTTGTATAAAAGTATAAAAGATACAATGTGTTGAAAACAGCAATTTCATATAATGAAATAGTATCTAGGCTGAAATAAATTATCTTCCAAACTACTGAAGAATTAATTATATTCTCCATGAGATGATGTTTTTGAAATGAGAAAGTATGATTTCATTTGAATCATGGTGTTTTTGTAAACAATAATTGATAATTTCGATGCATATCATATATTGAAACTAAGAGGAACACTTAGATATTCCTTAAGATAAAATTGACTCATTTCCAAATTCATTCAAAACAAAATTATAAAAACATGCTCAATAAGTATTTCTACCTTAATTTACTGGACATATATATCAATGTGAAATAGTAATTTCTGTATAAAATTTTAATTTTATTTTTATCACTAACAAGAAATTTCAGAAAGATTTGTTATTATTTCATAGTCAATGATATTAGGTTAACAATCGATGGCCAATTTCTCAGATATACTAGATTTTGTAAATATAAACAGCGCTAGTATCTCAAACAATTATCGATATCAAAGAAAGTAAAATATGTGACGTAACAGCTTATACAGCAGGGAAAGGAACTTAATGTTTATTGATGTTCACTTTTAACAGCCACATCTTCATTAAAGATAGGTTTACAAACATTTAATGTGCATTAAGTTCATCAAATAAATAAAACAATTTTTCGTTTGGTCGTCAATGACAATGTTTTATTTAGATATTGCTTCTTTAAGGTACGTTTATTTACTTAACATTATCTCTCTCATTTTACAACTGGCTCCATGTTTGATCAAACATTCAGCTATTTCAGCTGACTTTACATCAAAACAAGGGTGTTTGTTTCCTGTTAAATAATAAATTTGTTGTATATTTCTCAAAATAAAAGATGCGACTTGTTGAAAACAGCACTTTCATATACTGAAATAGTATCTAGGCTGAAATAAATGATATTCCAAACTACTGAAATAATAAATTCTCCATGAGATGGTGTTTTTGAAATAACAAGTATGAATTCATTTGAATCACAGTGTTTTAACAGTAAACAGAGTAAATGATTAATTTCGATGCATTTCATATATTGAAGCGAAGAGGAACACTTAGATATTCCTTGGGATAAAATTGACTAATTTCCAAATTCATTCAAAACAAAATTGTAAAAGCATGCACAATCAGTATTTCTACCTTAATTTACTGGACATATATATCACTGTGAAATAGTCATTTCTATAAAAAATTTTAATTTTATTTTTATTACTAACAAGAAATTTCAGAAAGATTTGTGATTATTTCATAGTCAATGATACTAGGTTGACGATCAATGGCCAATTTCTCAGATATACTAGATTTTGTAAATATAGGCTCTTGGTCAGCGCTAGTATCTGAAACAATTATGGATATCAAAGAAAGTAAAATATGTGACGTAACAGCTTATACAGCAGGTAAAGAAACTTAATGTTTATTGATGTTCACTTTTAAAAACCACATCTTCATTAAAAATAGGTATACAAATATTTAATGCGCATTAAGTTCATCAAATAAATAAAACAATTCTCTGTTTGGTCATCTATGATAATATTTATTCAGATATCTCTTCTTTAAGGTACTTTTCATTTACTATACATAACTCCTGCTGATTTAACATTGGCTCCATGTTTTCATCAAAACATTCAGCTATTTCCAGCAGACTTTACATCAAACAAGGGCGTTTTGTTTCCTGTAAACAATAAATTGAGCTGTACCATTTCTAAAAAAAAAAGGAGATGCGACTTGTTGAAAACAGCACTTTCATATACTGAATAGTATCTAGGCTGAAATAAATTATCTTCCAAACTACTGAAATATTAAATTCTCCATAAGATGGTGTTATCGAAATTAGAATTATGAAGTCACATGAATCACAGTGTTTTTGTAAACAGTAAATGGTAATTTCGATGTATATCATATATTGAAACTAAGAGGAACACTTAGATATTCCTTGAGATAAAATTGACTTCATTTAAAATTCATTTCAGAACAAAATTATAAAAACATGCCTCAATCGTATTTCCACCTTAATTAACTGGACACAAATATATCACTGTGAATAGTCATAGTCTATCCTATAAACGTTTTGAATTTTTTCATTTTTATCACTAACAAGAAATTTCAGAAAGATTTGTGATTATTTCATAGTCAATGATACTAGGTTGACGATCGATGGCCAATTTCTCAGATATACTAGATTTTGTAAATATAAACAGCGCTAGTATCTAAAACAATTATGGATATCAAAAAAAGTAATTATATGGTGACGTAACAGCTTATACAGCAGGGAAGGGAACTTAATGTTTATTGATGTTCACTTTTAACAACCACATCTTCATTAAAGATAGGTCTAGACACATTTAATTTGCATTAAGTTCATCAAATAAATAAAACAATTCTCCGTTTTGGCGTCAATGAGAATATTCATTTAGATATTGCTTCTTTCAGGTACTTTTATTTACTTACATTATCTCTCTCATTTACACTGGCTCCAGTGTTTGATTCAAACATTCAGCTATTTCAGCAGACCTTACATCAAACAAGGGTGTTTTGTATTCCCTGTAAATAATAAATTGCTGTATATTTCTCAAATTAAAAGATGCGACCTTGTTGACAACAGCACTTTCATATACTGAAAATAGTATCTAGGCTGAAATTAAATGATCTCCAAAGCACCTGGAAATAATAAATCTCAATGGGATGGTCTTTTTGAAATAAGAAGTATGAAGTCACATGAATCACAGTGTTTTTGTAAACAGTAAATGATAATTTCGATGCATATCATATATTGAAACTAAGAGGAACACTTAGATATTCCTTGAGATAAAATTGACTTCATTTCAAAATTTATTCAAAATAAAATTACAAAAACATGCTCAATCAGTATTTCCACCTTAATTAACTGGACACATATATCACTGTGAAATAGTCATGTCTATATAAAACGTTTTAATTCTATTTTGATCACTAACAGAAAATTTCAGAAAGATTTGTGATTATTTCATAGTCAATGATACTAGGTTGACGATCGATGGCCAATTTCTCGGATATACTAGATTTTGAAATATAAACAGTGCTAGTATCTAAAACAATGATGGATATCAAAAAAAGTAAAATATGTGACATAACAGCTTATACAGCAGGAAAAGGGACTTAATGTTTATTGATGTTCACTTTTAAAAACCACATCTTCATTAAAAATAGGTATACAAATATTTAATGCGCATTAAGTTCATCAAATAAATAAAACAATTCTCTGTTTGGTCATCTATGATAATATTTATTCAGATATCTCTTCTTTAAGGTACTTTCATTTACTTACATAACTCCTCTGATTTACATTGGCTCCATGTTTCATCAAACATTCAGCTATTTCAGCAGACTTTACATCAAACAAGGGCGTTTTGTTTCCCTGTAAACAATAAATTTGCTGTTCACATAAACCCCCAACCCCCCCCCCCCCCCCCCCCCCCCCCCCCCCCCCCCCCCCCCCCCCCCCCCCCCCCCCCCCCCCCCCCCCCACCCCCCCATTCTCAAAAAAAAAAAAGATGCGACTTGTTGAAAGACACAGCACTTTCTTATACTGAAATAGTATCTAGGCTGAAATAAATTATCTTCCAAACTACCTGAAATAGTAAATTCTCCATAAGATGGTGTTATCGAAATTAGAATTCTGAAAGTCACCATGAATCACAGTGAGTTTTGGTAAACAGTAAATGGTAATTTCGATGTATATCATATATTGAAACTAAGAGGAACACTTAGATATTCCTTGAGATAAAATTGACTTCATTTCAAAATTCATTCAGAACAAAATTATAAAAACATGCTCAATCAGTATTTCCACCTTAATTAACTGGACACATATATCACTGTGAAATAGTCATGTCTATATAAAACGTTTTAATTTCATTTTTATCACTAACAAGAAATTTCAGAAAGATTTGTGATTATTTCATAGTCAATGATACTAGGTTGACGATCGATGGCCAATTTCTCAGATATACTAGATTTTGTAAATATAAACAGCGCTAGTATCTAAAACAATTATGGGATATCAAAAAAAGTAATATATGTGACGTAACACAGCTTATACAGCAGGGAAGGGAACTTAAATGTTTAATTGATGTTCACTTTTAACAACCCAACTTCTTCATTAAAGATAGGTCTAGACACATTTTAATTTGCATTAAGTTCATCAAATAAATAAAACAATTCTCCGTTTTAGGCTGTCCAATGGAGAATTATTCATTTAGATATTGCTTCTTTCAGGTTACTTTATTTTTACTTACATTATCTCTCTTCATTTACACTGGCTCCATGTTATGATCAAACATTCAGCTATTTCAGCAGACTTTACATCAAACAAGGGTGTTTTTGTTTCCCTGTAAATAATAAATTCGCTGTATATTTCTCAAAATAAAAGATGCGACTTGTTGACAACAGCACTTTCATATACTGAAATAGTATCTAGGCTGAAATAAATGATCTTCCAAACTACTGAAATAATAAATCTCAATGGGATGGTCTTTTTGAAATAAGAAGTATGAAGTCACATGAATCACAGTGTTTTTGTAAACAGTAAATGATAATTTCGATGCATATCATATATTGAAAACTAAGAGGAACCCTTAGATATTTCCTTGAGATAAAATTGACTCATTTCAAAATTTATTCAAAACAAAATTAAAAAAACATGCTCAATCAGTATTTCCACCTTAATTAACTGGACACATATATCACTGTGAAATAGTCATGTCTATATAAAACGTTTTAATTCTATTTTTATCACTAACAAGAAATTTCAGAAAGAGTTGTGATAATTTCATTGTCAATGATATTAGGTTGACGATCGATGGCCAATTTCTCGGATATACTAGATTTTGTAAATATAAACAGCGCTAGTATCTCAAACAATTATCGATATCAAAAAAGTAAAATATGTGACATAACAGCTTATACAGCAGGGAAAGGAACTTAATGTTTATTGATGTTCACTTTTAACAACCACATCTTCATTAAAGATAGGTTTACAAACATTTAATGCGCATTAAGTTCATCAAATAAATAAAACAATTTTCCGTTTGGTCGTCAATGACAATGTTTATTTAGATATTGTTTCTTTAAGGTACGTTTATTTACTTACATTATCTCTCTCATTTACAACAGGCACCATGTTTGATCAAACATTCAGCTATTTCAGCAGACTTTACATCAAACAAGGGTGTTTTGTTTCCCTGTAAATAATAAATTTGTTGTATATTTCTCAAAACAAAAGATACGACCTGTTGAAAACAGCAATTTGTATAAAAGTATAAAAGATACAATGTGTTGAAAACAGCAATTTCATATACTGAAATAGTATCTAGGCTGAAATAAATGATATTCCAAACTACTGAAATAATATATTCTCTATGAGATGATTGTTTTTTAAAATGACAAGTATGATTTCATTTGAATCATGGTGTTTTTGTAAACAGTAAATGATAATTTCGATGCATATGCATATCATATATTGAAACTAAGAGGAACACTTAGATATTCCTTGACATAAAATTGACTCATTTCAAAATTCATTCAAAACAAAATTATAAAAACATGCTCAATCAGTTATGTTTTCCACACCTTAATTAACTGGACACATATATCACTGTGAAATAGTCATGTCTATATAAAACGTTTTAATTCTATTTTTATCACTAACAAGAAATTTCAGAAAGATTTGTGATTATTTCATAATCAAAGATACTAGGTCGACGATCGATGGCCATTTCTTTGATATACTAGATTTTGTAAATATAAACAGCGCTAGTATCTCAAACAGTTATGGATATCAAAGAAAGTAAAATATGTGACGTAACAGCTTATACAGCAGGGAAAGAAACTTAATGTTTATTGATGTTCACTTTTAACAACCACATCTTCATTAAAGATAGGTCTACAAACATTTACAGCGCATTAAGTTCATCAAATAAATAAAACAATTCTCCGTTTGGTCGTCAATGACAATATTTATTTAGATATTGCTTCATTAAGGTACGTTCATTTACTTACATAACCTCTCTCATTTACACTGGCTCCATGTTTGATCAAACATTCAGCTATTTCAGCAGACTTTACAACAAACAACGGCGTTTTATTTCCCTGTAAATAATAAATTTCCTGTATATTTCTCAAAACAAAAGATACAACCTGTTGAAAACAGCAATTTGTATAAAAGTATAAAAGATACAATGTGTTGAAAACAGCAATTTCATATAATGAAATAGTATCTAGGCTGAAATAAATTATCTTCCAAACTACTGAAATAATATATTCTCCATGAGATGATGTTTTTGAAATGAGAAGTATGATTTCATTTGAATCATGGTGTTTTTGTAAACAATAATTGATAATTTCGATGCATATCATATATTGAAACTAAGAGGAACACTTAGATATTCCTTAAGATAAAATTGACTCATTTCCAAATTCATTCAAAACAAAATTATAAAATCACCTGCTCAATTAAAGCGATTTCTTACCTTAATTTGACTGGAACATATTATATCAATGTGAAATAGTAATTTCTGTATAAAATTTTAATTTTATTTATTATCACATAACAAGAGAATTTCAGAAAGATTTGTTTATCATTTCATAGTACAATGATATTCAGGTTAACAATCGATGGCCAATTCTCAGATATACTAGATTTGTAAAATATAAACAGCGCTAGTATCTCAAACAATTATCGATATCAAAGAAAGTAAAATATGTGACGTAACAGCTTATACAGCAGGGAAAGGAACTTAATGTTTATTGATGTTCACTTTTAACAGCCACATCTTCATTAAAGATAGGTTTACAAACATTTAATGTGCATTAAGTTCATCAAATAAATAAAACAATTTTTCGTTTGGTCGTCAATGACAATGTTTATTTAGATATTGCTTCTTTAAGGTACGTTTATTTACTTACATTATCTCTCTCATTTACACTGGCTCCATGTTTGATCAAACATTCAGCTATTTCAGCAGACTTTACATCAAACAAGGGTGTTTTGGTTTCCCCTGTAAATAATAAATTTGTTGTATATTTCTCAAAATAAAAAGATGCGACTTGTTGAAAACAGCACTTTCATATACTGAAATAGTATCTAAGGCTGAAATAAAAATGATATTCCAACTACTGAAATAGATAAATTCTCCCATGAGATGGTGTTTCATGTTTTGAAATAACAAGTATTGAATTCATTTGAATCACAGTGTTTTTGTGAAACAGTAAATGTTAAATTTCGATGCATTTCATATATTGAAGCGAAGAGGAAAAAAAAAAAAAAAGTGAACACTTAGATATTCCTTGGGATAAAATTGACTAATTTCCAAATTCATTCAAAACAAAATTGTAAAAGCATGCACAATCAGTATTTCTACCTTAATTTACTGGACATATATATCACTGTGAAATAGTCATTTCTATAAAAAATTTTAATTTTATTTTTATTACTAACAAGAAATTTCAGAAAGATTTGTGATTATTTCATAGTCAATGATACTAGGTTGACGATCAATGGCCAATTTCTCAGATATACTAGATTTTGTAAATATAAACAGCGCTAGTATCTGAAACAATTATGGATATCAAAGAAAGTAAAATATGTGACGTAACAGCTTATACAGCAGGTAAAGAAACTTAATGTTTATGAGAAGTTCACACTTTAAAAACCACATCCTCTTCATTAAAAATAGGTATACAAATATTTAATGCGCATTAAGTTCATCAAGATAAATAAAACAAATTCTCTGTTTGGTACCATCTATGATCAATATTTATTCCAGATATCTCTTCTTTAAGGTACTTTCATTTACTTACATAACTCCTCTGATTTACATTGGCTCCATGTTTCATCAAACATTCAGCTATTTCAGCAGACTTTACATCAAACAAGGGCGTTTTGTTTCCCTGTAAACAATAAATTTGCTGTACATTTCTCAAAAAAAAAAGATGCGACTTGTTGAAAACAGCACTTTCATATACTGAAATAGTATCTAGGCTGAAATCAAATTATATTCCAAACTACTGAAATATTAAAAATTCTCCATAAGATGGTTGTTATCGAAATTAGAATTATGAGTCACATGAATCACAGTGTTTTTTGTAAACAGTAAATGGTTAATTTCGAGATTGGTATATCATATATTGAAACTAAGAGGAACACTTAGATATTCCATGAGATAAAATTGACTTCATTTCAAAATTCATTCAGAACAAAATTATAAAAACATGCTCAATCAGTATTTCCACCTTAATTAACTGGACACATATATATATTTTTCACTGTGAAATAGTTCATGTCAATATAAAACGTTTTAATTTTCATATTTTTATCACTAACAAGAAATTTCAGAAAGATTTGTGATTATTTCATAGTCAATGATATTAGGTTGACGATCGATGGCCCAGTTCTCAGATATTCTAGATTTTGTAAATATAAACAGACGCTAGTATCTAAAAACAATTATGGATATCAAAAAAAGTAATATATTTGTGATCGTAAACGCTTTATACAGCAAGGGAAGGGAACTTAATGTTTATTGATGTTCACTTTAACAACCACATCTTCATTTAAAAGATAGGTCCTAGGACACATTTTAATTTGCATTAAGTTCATCAAATAAATAAAAACAATTCTCCGTTTTGGCGTCGTCAATGAGAATAATTCATTTAGATATTGCTTCTTTCAGGTACTTTTATTTACTTAATTTATCCTCTCTCCCACCTAACACTGGCTCCCATGGCTCCATTTGATCAAACATTCAGCTATGTTCAGCAGACTTTTACATCAACCACGAGGGTGTTTTGTTTCCTCTGTTAAATAATAAATTCGCTGTATATTTCTCAAATAAAAGAGATGCGACTTGTTGATCAACAGCACTTTCATATACTGAAATAGTATCTAGGCTGAAATAATCCAATGATCTATCCAAATACTCACCAACTGAAATAATAACTCTCAATGGATGGTCATCTTTTGAATTAGCTCAATGAAGTAATGAAGTCCCCACATGAATCACAGTGTTGGTTATGTAAACACCCCCGTAATTGAAGTAATGAATCTTTTTTGTAAACGATGCGATGCATATCATAATATTGAAACTAAGAGGCACACTTAGATATTCCCTTGAGATAAAATTGACTTCATTTCAAAATTTATTCAAAATAAAATTACAAAAACATGCTCAATCAGTATTTCCACCTTAATTAACTGGACACATATATCACTGTGAAATAGTCATGTCTATATAAAACGTTTTAATTCTATTTTGATCACTAACAGGAAATTTCAGAAAGATTTGTGATTATTTCATAGTCAATGATACTAGGTTGACGATCGATGGCCAATTTCTCGGATATACTAGATTTTGAAATATAAACAGTGCTAGTATCTAAAACAATGATGGATATCAAAAAAAGTAAAATATGTGACATAACAGCTTATACAGCAGGAAAAGGGACTTAATGTTTATTGATGTTCACTTTTAAAAACCACATCTTCATTAAAAATAGGTATACAAATATTTAATGCGCATTAAGTTCATCAAATAAATAAAACAATTCTCTGTTTGGTCATCTATGATAATATTTATTCAGATATCTCTTCTTTATTAAAGGTACTTTCCATTTCTTAATAAAACTCCCTCTGATTTACATTGGCTCCCATGTTTTCATCGAAAACATTTCAGTCAGTATTTCAGCAGACTTTACATCAAACAAGGGCGTTTTGTTTCCCTGTAAACAATAAATTTGCTGTACATTTCTCAAAAAAAAAAGATGCGACTTGTTGAAAACAGCACTTTCATATACTGAAATAGTATCTAGGCTGAAATAAATTATCTTCCAAACTACTGAAATATTAAATTCTCCATAAGATGGTGTTATCGAAATTAGAATTATGAAGTCACATGAATCACAGTGTTTTTGTAAACAGTAAATGGTAATTTCGATGTATATCATATATTGAAACTAAGAGGAACACTTAGATATTCCTTGAGATAAAATTGACTTCATTTCAAAATTCATTCAGAACAAAATTATAAAAACATGCTCAATCAGTATTTCCACCTTAATTAACTGGACACATATATCACTGTGAAATAGTCATGTCTATATAAAACGTTTTAATTTCATTTTTATCACTAACAAAAGAAAATTTAGAAATTTCAGAAAGATTTGTGATTATTTCATAGTCAATGATACTAGGTTGACGATCGATGGCCAATTTCTCAGATATACTAGATTTTGTAAATATAAACAGCGCTAGTATCTAAAACAATTATGGATATCAAAAAAAGTAATATATGTGACGTAACAGCTTATACAGCAGGGAAGGGAACTTAATGTTTATTGATGTTCACTTTTAACAACCACATCTTCATTAAAGATAGGTCTAGACACATTTAATTTGCATTAAGTTCATCAAATAAATAAAACAATTCTCCGTTTTGTGGCGTCAATGAGGAATATTCATTTTAGATATTCGCTTCTTTCAGGTACTTTTATTTACATACATTATCTCTCTCATTTTACACTGGCTCCATGTTTGATCAAACATTCAGCTATTTCAGGCAGGACTTTACATCAACCAAGGGTGTTTTGTTTTCCTGTAATAATAAATTCGCTGTATATTTCTCAAAATAAAAGATGCGACTTGTTGACAACAGCACTTTCATATACTGAAATAGTATCTAGGCTGAAATAAATGATCTTCCAAACTACTGAAATAATAAATCTCAATGGGATGGTCTTTTTGAAATAAGAAGTATGAAGTCACATGAATCACAGTGTTTTTGTAAACAGTAAATGATAATTTCGATGCATATCATATATTGAAACTAAGAGGAACACTTAGATATTCCTTGAGATAAAATTGACTTCATTTCAAAATTTATTCAAAATAAAATTACAAAAACATGCTCAATCAGTATTTCCACCTTAATTAACTGGACACATATATCACTGTGAAATAGTCATGTCTATATAAAACGTTTTAATTCTTATTTTGATCTCGTAACAGGAATTTTTCAGAAAGATTTGTGATTATTTCATATAGTCAATGATACTAGGTTTGACGAATCGTTGGCCAATTTCTCGGATAATAGCTAGATTTTGAAAATTAAAACAGTGCTAGTATCTAAAACAATGATGGATATCAAAAAAAGTAAAATATGTGACATAACAGCTTATACAGCAGGAAAAGGGACTTAATGTTTATTGATGTTCACTTTTAACAACCACATCTTCATTAACGATAGGTCTACAAACATTTAAAGTGCATTAAGTTCATCAAATAAATAAAACAATTTTCCGTTTGGTCGTCATTGACAATATTTATTTAGATATTGCTTCTTTAAGGTACTTTTATGTACTTACATAACCTCTCTCAATTACACTGGCTCCATGTTTGATCAAACATTCCACTATTTCCAGCAGGACTTTACATCAAACAAGGGTGTTTTGTTTCCCTGTAAATAATAAATTAAGCTGTGTATATTTCTCAAAATAAAAGATGCGCAACTTGTTGGATAAACAGCACTTTCATATACTGAAATTAGTATCTAGGCTGAAATAAATGATCTTCCAAACTACTGAAATAATAAATTCTCCATGAGATGGTCTTTTTGAAATAAGAAGTATGAAGTCACATGAATCACAGTGTTTTTGTAAACAGTAAATGATAATTTCGATGCATATCATATACTGAAATTAAGAGGAACACTTAGATATTCTTTGACATAAAATTAACGCATTTCAAAATTCATTCAAAATAAAATTATAAAAGCATGCTCAATCAGTATTCTTACCTTAATTTACTGGACAAATATATCACTGTGAAATAGTCATTTCTATATAAAATTTTTAATTCAATTTTTATCACTAACAAGAAATTTCAGAAAGATTTGTAATTATTTCATAGTCAATGATACTAGGTTGACGATAGATTGCCAATTTCTCTGATATACTCGATTTTGTAAATATAAATAGCGCTAGTATCTCAAACAATTATGGATATCAAAGAAAGTAAAATATGTGACGTAACAGCTTATACAGCAGGGAAAGAAACTTAATGTTTATTGATGTTCACTTTTAACAACCACATCTTCATTATAGATAGGTCTAGACACATTTCAGTTCCATAAAGTTCATCAAATAAATAAAACAATTCTCCGTTTTGGCGTCAATGACAATATTTATTTAGATATTGCTTCTTTAAGGTACTTTTATTTACTTACATTATCTCTCTCATTTACACTGGCTCCATGTTTGATCAAACATTCAGCTATTTCAGCAGATTTTACATCAAACAAGGGTGTTTTCTTTCCCTGTAAATAATAAATTTGCTGTATATTTCTCAAAACAAAAGATAAGACCTGTTGAAAATAGCAATTTGTATAAAAGTATAAAAGATACAATGTGTTGAAAACGGCAATTTCATATAATGAAATAGTATCTAGGCTGAAATAATTGATCTTCCAAACTACTGAAATAATAAATTCTCCATGAGATGGTCTTTTCGAAATAAGAAGTATGAAGTCACATGATTCATAGTGTTTTTGTAAACAGTAAATGATAATTTCGATGTATATCATATATTGAAACTAAGAGGAACACTTAATTATTCCTTGAGATAAAATTGACTTATTTCCCAAAATTCGATTCTCAAACAAAATTTATAAAAAACTCACGCGCAATCTTATTTTAACACCTTATATAAATGGACATATATATGTATCTGTGAAATTATCATGGTCAATATAAACCGTTTTATATTTCTATTTTTATCACTAACAAGAAATTTGCAGAAAAGATTTGTTGACGATTTATTTCATAGTCAATGATATTAGGTTGACGATCGATGGCCAATTTCTCGGATATACTAGATTTTGTAAATATAAACAGCGCTAGTATCTCAAACAATTATGGATATCAAAGAAAGTAAAATATGTGACGTAACAGCTTATACAGCAGGGAAAGAAAACTTTCATGTTTATTGATGTTCACTTATAACAACCACATCTTCATTAAAGATAGGTCTACAAACATTTAAAGCGCATTATTTCATCAAATATATAAAACAATTCTCCGTTTGGTTGTCAATGACAATATTTATTTTAGATATTGCTTCTTTAAGGTACTTTTATTTACTTACATAATCTCTCTCATTTACACTGGCTCCATGTTTGATCAAACATTCAGCTATTTCAGCAGACTTTACATCAAACAAGGGTGTTTTGTTTCCCTGTAAATAATAAATTTGCTGTATATTTCTCAAAATAAAAGATGCGACTTGTTGAAAACAGCACTTTCATATACTGAAATAGTATCTAGGCTGAAATAAATGATCTTCCAAACTACTGAAATAATAAATTCTCCATGAGATGGTCTTTTCGAAATAAGAAGTATGAAGTCACATGAATCACAGTGTTTTTGTAAACAGTAAATGATAATTCCGATGCATATCATATATTGAAACTAAGAGGAACACTTAGATATTCCTTGACATAAAATTGACTCATTTCCAAATTCATTCAAAACAAAATTTTAAAGCCAGAGCTTCAAGCAGTTATTTTTACCTTAATTTTATGGTCATATATACATCACTGTGAAATAGTCATTTCTATAATAAAATTTTTTAATTCTATTTTTATCACTAACAAGAAATTTCAGAAAGATTTGTGATTATTTCATAGTCAATGATACTAGGTTGACGATCGATGGCCAATTTCTCAGATATACTAGATTTTGTAAATATAAACAGTGCTAATATCTCAAACAATTATGGATATCAAAGAAAGTAAAATATGTGACATAACAGCTTATACAGCAGGGAAAGGAACTGAATGTTTATTGATGTTCACTTTTAACAACCATATCTTCATTAAAGATAGGTCTACAAACATTTAAAGCGCATTAAGTTCATCAAATATATAAAAGAATTCTCCGTTTGGTTGTCAACGACAATATTTATTTAGATATTGCTTCTTTAAGGTACTTTTATTTACTTACATTATCTCTCTCCAATTTACACTGGCTCCATGTTTGATCAAACATTCAGCTATTTCAGCAGATTTTACATCAAACAAGGGTGTTTTCTTTCCCTGTAAATAATAAATTTGCTGTATATTTCTCAAAACAAAAGATAAGACCTGTTGAAAACAGCAATTTGTATAAAAGTATAAAAGATACAATGTGTTGAAAACAGCAATTTCATATAATGAAATAGTATCTAGGCTGAAATAAATGATCTTCCAAACAACTGAAATAATAAATTCTCCATGAGATGGTCTTTTCGAAATAAGAAGTATGAAGTCACATGAATCACAGTGTTTTTGTAAACAGTAAATGATAATTTCGATGCATATCATATATTGAAACTAAGAGGAACACTTAGATATTCCTTGAGATAAAATTGACATTCATTTCCAAATTTTATTCAAATAAAAATTATAAAACAATTGCTCAATCAGTATTTCCACCTTAATTAACTGGGGGGGACACATTTATCACTGTGAAATAGTCATGTCTATATAAAACGTTTTAATTTTATTTTTATCACTAACAGGAAATTTCAGAAAGATTTGTGATTATTTCATAGTCAATGATATTAGGTTGACGATCGATGGCCAATTTCTCGGATATACAGTAGAACATCGATGAGTCGAAGTTCAAGGGACCGCCTAAAAAAGTTCTAAATATCGGGACTTCGACTCATGAATGGTGATCATCGAGAAATCTAAAATTTACTCAGTGCACTATCTCCATAACGACATGCCACACAAAATATCTATTGTACGTGACTGTGTAACTGTATAGGTGCTGGAATCATGACTTAGAATCTAATCAACTAAAATCATTTACGGCCTATTTAATGTAGATACAATGTATTAATTTGTACTCAAAGAATAAAAATCAAACATTCTGCAGAAAAAATCGTAATCCAAGCGCCTTTACGATGAAACACTACTTTGACCTCTGGAGTTAATAAAAAAATCCAAGACGCTAAAAATATTTTGTCACGCAATTTAATTGCAATATTTATCATAAATTATTAAATCATTGGCATACAAAATTACGTACACAAACAAAAGTTAAAATACGAAAGTAATCAAAATAATTTTAGTTAAAACCAGTTTACTTTTTATAGTATTACCCTTGTGTTCAATCAGCATCCGACGTATGATTTACAGAATATCACACAAAACGAAAGTCAATACATGTATCATGCGAGCACTAGTCACTACACATTAAAATATTTTTTTCACATCCAAATTGTCGATACCGTTCATTTCATGCTCTTTTTCTTTACAAGTGACACTTTGAATTTGAGAAAAAAATGCTTACTGTATATTATCGTGTCATTTCGTTTTGTTTTTACAAAATTTCCAAATTCATTCAAAACAAAATTATAAAAAACATACTCAATCAGTATTTCCACCTTAATTAACTGGACACATATATCACTGTGAAATAGTCATGTCTATATAAAACGTTTTAATTCTATTTTTATCACTAACAAGAAATTTCAGAAAGATTTGTGATTATTTCATACTCAATGATACTAGGTTGACGATCAATGGCCAATTTCTCGGATATACTAGATTTTGTAAATATAAACAGTGCTAGTATCTAAAACAATTATCGATATCAAAGAAAGTAACATATGTGACGTAACAGCTTATACAGCAGGAAAAGGAACTTAATGTTTATTGATGTTCACTTTTAACAACCACATCTTCATTAAAGATAGGTCTAGAGACATTTAAGGCGCAGAAAGTTCATGAAATAAATAATTCTCCGCTTGGTTGTCAATGACGATATTTATTTAGATACTGCTTGTTTAAGGTGCTTTTATTTACTTACATCATCTCTCTCATTTACACTGGCTCCATGTTTGATCAAACATTCAGCTATTTCAGCAGAATTTACATCAAACAAGGGTGTTTTGTTTCCCTGTAAATAATAAATTTGCTGTATATTTCTCAAAACAAAAGATAAGACGTGCTGATAACAGCAATTTGATATACTGAAATAGTATCCAGACTGAAATATATGATCTAAATTCATTCAAAACAAAGATATAGAAAAATGTTCAATCAGTATTTCTACCGAAATGAACGTGACATTTACGTCAGTGTGAAATAGTGGTTTCTATATGAAAAGTTGTGATTTTATTTATGGCACTAACAAAAATTTTCAGAAATGATTTTATGATTATTTTATAGTCAATGATAATAGGTCGACGATTGATTGCAAATTTCTCTGAGATAGTACATTTTATAAATATAAACAGTGCTAGTTATTTATTTATATATTGCTTTTAATCATTTAATATCTTCCATTTACACTGGAAACATGTTTTATCAAATATTCAGCTATTTCAGCAGACTGCACACCAAATAAGGGTGGTCTTTTTATCTGTCAATAATACTTTTGTTGCATATTTCTTAAAACAAAAAAAGAGCAACTTGATATACTGAAAAGTATCTAGGCTGAAATAAAGTAGCTTCCCTGAAAAACTACTGAAAAAATTAAAACTCAAAGGAATGTTTTATGGTGTTTAGAAATTATTATAAATTCATTTGAAACAGGGGTGTTTTGAAATGAGAATTATAAGTACATTTGAGACATGAGTGTTTTCGGATAAACTCTCAATTTGGTCGTCAATGACGACATTTATTTAGATACTGCTTCTTCAAGGTGCTTTCATTTACTTACATCATCTCTCTCATTTACACTGGCTCCATGTTTGATCAAACATTCAGCTATTTCAGCCGACCTTGCATGAAACAAGGGTGTTTTGTCCATCTGTAAATAATAATCTGCTGTATATTTTGCAAAACAAACAATCATAAGACGTGTTGAAAACAGCAACCTAATGTATTGAAATAGTATCAAAGCTAAAAGAAATTATCTTCCAAACTACTGAACAATAAAGTCTAAAAACTGGTTGACGAGATTTTGAAATATGAATAATATATTCATATGAAATAGAAGTCTTTTGAAAAAAGAATTATAAATCCATTTGAAACAGTGATGTTTCTACAGAATAAATGTGATAATTTTGATGCATATTATATATTGAAAATTAGAGGAACATTTATATATTACTTTTGATAAAACTGACTTCACTTCGAAATTCATTCAAAACAAAATTCCGGAAAAATGCTTTTTCAATATATCTACAAAATTGTAACGAACTTGATTTTTAAATTTTTTTGTTGAGCTAAATCCGAGAATATAATGATCTTTAAAGTATTTTGCATGGATATCAACATTTCTCTTGTCTTTTGGGATCTAATAAGTCAAACAAGTTTTCCTTGAATTCTTGTTATGGAAGATGAAAATTGAATTTGAACTGTTGTCTTTGTCTTATGATATACATTTTGAACACGCTCAAAATCTTTAGGCGCATGCTCAACCCGATTAAAAACCAAAGTGCCTCGAACACATGATATGGCCGTATCTCCCAAATGCAATTCCCATTTTGCTGGAAAGGAAGCATACATATGATTATACAGCGATCTGTATCACCTGGTGACTCTGATAAAACCAGTCACAAGGGGACATAACTCCTGTGCCGTGGAAAGTTAAAACAAGACAACAAAACACGTTATATATGTTAAACATTATTGATTCTTGTAATACCGCAAAAATTAGAAAAGAATTATATGAAATATAATATGAAATCTCAAATACTAAACCATAAATCTTTAGGATGTCCATGATATAGATACAATTCTGGTAAAAATGGAAAAATCGAGAGATTGGATCAGGTGCCATGGAGAAGTAAGCATCCCCTGGCGACCAGTCACTCCCGCCATGAGTCCACATGAAATAAATGAAGAATGAATCCTCGTCACAATTGGTACAGATGTCTCAACAACCGCCAACGAAAAGGCAATTTGTTGGCGGTTGTTCTTGCATTTTTGACATGTCCTTTTTTGACAATTAAAGGGCTGTAACTCTCATGAAAATTAAAGCAGCATTTTCATTGTACGACATGCACATCTTCATATGATACCAATCACACATGCCAAACGCGAAATATTTAATTGAAAACTTTGTGACTAGTTGCCTCCACAAGAAAATTGAACACAAGAAACCAAAAACTGAGTCACGTAGGCCATAACTCCAATTATGTGGAAAGTTGAAACGACAACAAAACCCGTAATACATTTTAGACATTATCGCTTCTTTTATACCATACCAAATATGAAAAGAATCAAATGAAAAATAAAAAAGTTTGTTTGTTTTCTACATGTCCTTTATCTACAATCAAAGGGCCATAACTCTTGTTAAAATTAACGTAGCATCTTTATTTTGCGATATGCACATCTTCATATGTTACCAATCACATATGCCGAATAGTAAAATATTCGGGTGAAAACTGTGGACTAGTTATGCCCACAAGAAAATTGAACACAAGAAACCAGAAACTTGGTCATGTAGGGCCATAACTCCAATTCTGTGGAAAGTTGAAACATGACAAAAAACCCGTAATGTATGTTAAACAGTTTTGTTTGCTTGTTTATTGTTGTTTAACGCCACTTTCAACGATATTTCAGTTATATCGTGGCAATGCATGGTAAATTATTTCTTATGTAAAAACAGTGAGTATATTTTCCTGATAAAACTTTTGAACACCTAATCTTTTGTTAAATATTATGTTTGTAAATTATTAATAAAAGACTATGTAGACAATTCAAAATTTTAAAAATAAACCAATATAATTAGATATTCTAAAATGATGCGACCAGCGACATTATTAAAACACTATTAAGATCTGTCTCGGAGTGATATTTCTCAAGAGTAAGTTTAAAATCTGTACATTCTGTTCATATATGTTTAATTGTTAGTCTAGAGCCACACGGTATACAGTCCGGTGGCTCTTCTTTAAATAGTAAATATCTATGTGTAAGGTTACTGCGGCCAATACAAATTCTGTTCATAGTAACCTTTCCTATTTCTAATGAAGACTATTGGATTATTGAAAACTCTTTATTAATTTAACGTAATTTATTTTCAGTTTGCAGAAATTGATTTTTTTCAATTGGTTTTTTAACAAGACAAAGAATCTGAGAAAATGACATACTTTCTTATAGTTTTTTGTCTTTATATGATTCAATGCCAGTAAAATAGCTGTGGCTTCAGTGTTGAAAATAGAGGCATCATGCCTCATATTCGTTTTGAAAGTTAATAAATGCTGCAGGTTGAGGACTTTGATCCATCAGTGAAAAAAGGTAAAAAGTTGTTGTCGTCATATGTTTCTCTCAATTCCAAATATTGTTATTTTAGGTCTATTTGATTTGATTCAGATCTTTTATTTTTGTTATGTTAAACATTATTGCTAGTTGTGATACCAAATCTGAAAGGAGTTGAAGGAAATGCATAAAAAATCTTGCATTTTGTACATGATTTGGGAATAAAAGGTACATAACTCTCAATTCACAAACTTATCATACCAATGAAGCATCCTATCAAGTTTAAGAAAAGTTGGGCCAAAATTGTTGCATAAAGAAACGGACAGATAAACGGACTGTCAACGCCATACCAAATACGCCGTCTTCGATAGATGTATAAAAACAAGCATGTAGGAAAGTAGCAAACCAAAAGTTGAAAAATGCGAATGTTAACAGATCGCGATAGAAAAAGGAATCATCTGCTCAACAGATTTGTGACCTTAATCGAACAGAAGCAGTGTATATACTGTTAATCAGTTTGAACGCTTGCATTAACTGAAGGTCATGTGAATGTACAGACGCATGTCAAATAGCAAGGACTTTGCTGGACAAGTTAGTTGTGTTCTTTTTGTTTTCTTATTTCATGAGATTATATTTTATCTAATTTAGATTAATAGAAACAACCACAAGTCACAATTTACAAGAACACTTGTTATAAAAAACTAATAAAATGATGAAAAGGTAGGAACATGTAAACACATACAAATTCTAAGAGGCCACGTAAGGGAAGATTTGACATGAAAAACATAATATGCAATTGCATGACTTTTACCCAGCTGGATGACATGGCGCCCAGTATAAAAAGATGTTTGTCTGTCGATTCTACAAGGAGCATAGACTCGCAGAGATTGTTTGATACTCATCGGGTTGTCCGAAGTGACAATACCAATTTATCATTTGTATAGTCTAAGGATAACAAATTCTAGTACAAACATAAAATTGCTCATATGCCCATAAAAATTGTCAGATTCGACTTGATGACATTTTTGAGAGTTCATTTTCAAATGATATACAGTCCATTTCAAAATGTACTGTCAAAAATTGTAAAACATGTCATATATTAAAAACTGATGAAGGTTTTCACCAGCAATCTGACAAATAAGCATTACAACACCAGAAGCTGGGATCATCTGGATTGTTAATAATTTAACGTTGTTTACGGTATCGAGTGTACCTTCTGTGGTTTAATTTATGTTGGCGAGACTAAGGGGTCCTAAAATAAAAAAAGTGTCTGCTTATCGATTTGAGGTTAATAATGGGGGTAACCAGATGCTCTATCGATATTTCAACTCCCCTGACCATTCCATTTTGTCTATGAGAGTGCGTATAATTAAAACAATATCCCACTGGGCCAACAATCCCACCTTGAGTATCCTTCCGTAGACAACGTGAATCTATCATGCCCACTATGTAGTGGTGTTAATGTGATGGAACTTTTTAAATTCTAACGTAAGACGTAAGTGAAGTCATAGACATCGTTCATACAACAGACCCAACATACACGATGTCACTTTTTCATCTCTTTTATCTACGTAAACAAAAAATGGGCCTTCATCACATTCGCAGCAAACTTTATTCTGTTCCTTTTATACTATTAATGAACTTTTTCAGGATTCAACCCCAGAATACACACTGAACTCCATTATAATGGGCATTGCTTATCACAGAATGTTCAAGCCTACACGCGTTACAAACGATGACTGTTCTGAACGTCTTTTCCTAAAACCTAAATTTACAAATAAAGGTATAGACGCTTTAAACATTGGCAATGTTCTAAATCACAAAAAAAGTTCAGTCCTGTGTTCCGCCATATTTTAAACTGAAGACTACACCTTGCATTTCATATAGCTATACACCTAGTATCGCATCTAAGCTATTCAATTACAAACGGATTTGCAGTGCCTGGACATCAACCATCTACACAATACCATCAACTGTTCATGTCCTCCATCTCCCTTCAAATACAATCCTATCGGGCATGTCATCACCAGCGACGTTTCTACTGTTGAAAATTAAAACCTCAAAAATCTTACTTTAAGAGGTCCTAAATACTGCGAGGCCCGTTCCTTTGATTGGCGTCAGAATTTCAGTTTAGTTATGAATATAGAAGATTATGCCAGACGATGGACCAAACATGAAGACGTGGAACAGACACTTTGTCTGAATGACTAAAAGCTGTACGATGGTTGATAAAATCTCGTATTCGAAAACACGTTTTCCATCTGTATTTCATGTTCAGAAGTAGTAAATGACCTGAATAGATTACATGACAAATATGTACTGGTCCCAGCAGACGAAGAATCAAATAATATAGTTTTTATTTCCAAAACGCATTACTATAATTCTTTATTAGAAGAGCTCGGATTTAATACGAATTCTGGTAATCCTACAAACAAACGTAGCTGTCAGGACTAATGAACATAGAGAAACGACTAATTACCTGTTAATCAGGTCAAATTTGCCAATAAGGGCATTGACGCTTTGAATATAAGCAATATTTTGAACCAAATATCCGTCCAAAGTAAGATCCCTCCATACTTCCAATACAAAGATTCATCATATATTTCCTATAGCTATATGCGTTCAGTTGCCTTTAAGATCTTCAATTACAAAGCAAGTCTGCAGCAACTAAATTTACCCAGCTTTCCCAAAAACCTTCCGCCTTGTACCTGTTCTACATCTGAATTCATGTACGTTCCATATCATGAGACTGTAATTAAGGGATGAAACAAAACATGGACATGTCTGAAAATGATTACATAACATATTTTATATAAATGAACACAATAAGTCTATTGAAATGTGTTATATGTAAGGGTATCACTTCACAGAAGTTTTACACTTTTATTAAGGGTGCACTTCATTCCTTGTCAATAAAAGCAATTTGATGATATAAAAAATGACATGGTTTACTTTTAAGTGAGCTTCAGAAATTCTTCTTTACTTCTGGCGACTAATTGGTTCCATGCTCATTAAGAAATGATCCAAATTTTAAGTTTTTGTGAAGAAAATGGTATATTTTGTCACTTTTTCCATTATTAAGGGGTACCGTCTACCCTTATTTGATATCATGGTCAATATTGGGTAAAATAATGGTATGAAATCATTTAAAATAATGAAGTGTATATGTTACAGACAATTCTGAATGAAAATCATGAAAGAAAAACAGACAACTTCTTCATATAATGTATTTATTTGTTTAATATCAATGAATGGAATTGAGAGGTAGGGGTATTATAGACTTTGTTTCTCTTCAGGTTGGGTTCCCATCCTCATTATTAAGGGGGCTTGGTGAAAAGTTAATGAGATTTCCAAAAAATGCAAAATGACCATTTTTTGGCAATGTTTTGGATAAATCTATAGGAAAAACACCTGCTTTGTTTACAACATGGGCGCAGACATTTTGGACACCCAAAGTTGTGCGGAGGGTAAAATGAGCCCAGAGATCTGATTGGTCATTAAATGAAAAAATTAGTTTTGCCATTAATAAGTGAAATTAAGGTGATAAAAAAAGATACATGAATATTGTAGTACTTTGGAAATTATAGGGTTGAGGGATAAAAATTGAAAGGGAGGGGTCATATGAGAATAGATATTTTCCTTTGTGCGGAATACTACGAGTTGTAAACAAGTGAAAATAAAGTAGAAATGCAACGGCAACCTATACTTTTGATTGCATATTTTGTTATCAAAAATATTGATCTTTCAGCACAGGGTACTTATTTGACCCAGATTTAATAAACATGGGAGTGACAGTGACCTGAAGTTTTGTAAATTAGCATTGAGGCCTATGGGAAAATATTTGGTGGTGTCTGTCCTAATGCCAAATACTTTAATTACATGGTCAACAACGTGTGGAAATAATCAAATTCAAGTTTTAGTATATTATTTTTACTTAATTGATTTTGTAAAATATGTGTCATGTGTCTTTCATACAAATATATCAATTCCATTTCCACTGTATGCAGACCAAACCTAACCCAAAGTAACTAAATCTAGGAAATACTTACACTCAAACTTTTTTTGGTATTAGTTTGGGGTACAATTGATTTATTTTCTCAGTAAAATGAAAAATGCTTTGAGTATGGTACACAAAAACCATTAACCCAACATTGACAATTATGTGATAATCAGTTTCATTACTAGTATTCAATTTTTTTTTTACAAATCTAGAAACGAATTACCTTACCTCATTTTGGGGATCAATTCCTGAAATAGAAATGTTTTTATTATAAAGATCTAATCATACAAATATTCATACTATACTGGTATCCTTCATATATTTCTTTAATTCCTAATATAGAATGTTAAACCAATACATTAAAGACTTCACACGCATTCAGTTTTAAATCATAACAGAATAAAACTTATTTACATCAATCAATCCAAAGCATACGGTTATAGATAAAAATATCTTCATTCAGTTTTAAATACAAATATGCAAGTTTGAATTGACTTTATGATTAACTGGCATTACTAACCGTCTAGTTCTATGGTAAAACTGTACTCCATCATGAGTCCTTCAGCTTTTTGTAAATCACTAACTGTTGATTGCTCATATTTCACTAGAAAAATCATAGAAAATAGACACACTGAATAATTTCACATGACAAACTCTACAAATCAAACTGTTTGACGCAGTTGAATAGTAAACTGATTCTAATAAAATTTTTAGATTTCAATTCATATGTTTCTTAGACAATAAAAAATAGAAAATAGTAAATTTTTGTTACTAAATTGGAACGATTTACACAATCAATGCATACGGTTGCTAAACACAAATGAAGCAAAAGAAAAAATATGAATCTACTTTAGATAACCTTATTTTCATAAATTTACAGAAAAATGACCTCAACCGGCATTCATGATTGTTGTTACACTTTCTGCAATTAATACTTTGTATCAGAAAATATTCAGTTTCATTTTAGCTGTGTTTCAATAACATCAACAATTAAGTCAAAGTACTGACTTTGTATGACCTGAAAACACATACAGTGAAATGGAACCTTGGTTTTTACTATCTCATGCAAAGGACAGAAAACCGACCTGCCGCCGGCTGGACTTGAACTCCCGACCTTACGATCAAGAGTCGAACGTGCTACTAACTGAGTCAGACTGGATATGAATAATATACATAGAAATACTGTATATAGTTTTCTATAAGAAATAGTTCAAGCAACACAATATGAATTGCTGCCACAGTGACAGGCGTTCCAGGACAGGGGTCATCTTGAAGGCTCTGTCTGCAATACTTAAATTCTGCCACATAACATTTTACTGTAGCATATGAAGGGACATAGTCTCATTGTTATACTACCATGGCAGCATGAATAGCCTAAAGTGCTACACCTTTCTTGAATATATATTGAATCACTGTTTTCTTGGCAATTGTGTCCATTTTGCTTGTCACTTGCCCCCTAATTACTTTATTGTTTTACTTATTTGACAAAATAATACAAA
This sequence comes from Atrina japonica, assembly GCA_030159075.1. Classification (NCBI taxonomy): domain Eukaryota; kingdom Metazoa; phylum Mollusca; class Bivalvia; order Pterioida; family Pinnidae; genus Atrina; species Atrina japonica. The sequence goes on from BROG01000845.1 coordinate 35,466, forward strand.
TGACATCGTTCGTTCGACATCCATCCTTAAAACATCGGATACCACTAGGGCTAAAAGTGGTTAACCCTACTAAAATCCTTCAATACAAGGCTCAAAACGTATCAATAGAGCCTCGTTTATTTTTTGTTTATCTTTATCTCTGTTGATAACTAAGTTAACATCATCATGTAGATGATAAAAAAGAGGAAGGTAAATTACTTATAAAGGGTGAAGGGGACTCTGGAGTCTTCTGAAAATGTATAATTTCATCGAGACCATTTTCTTTTGCAACAATCAAAAATGATAAGACATTGATATCGTCATTCAAGATGAATTTCAGAAATTCGTGAGCTCTTTTCATTCTCGAGTTTCCACCAGCTGGTAAAACTGTCTTCTTTAAATCTTCTGATACATTTTGGCATCTGTTCAATGACTCCCTTATTGTTTCGTTGTCAAGTTCATCGACTACAATCTTGTAATTGGCTATTATATGTCTTCTCTCTCTTTCTGTAGAACATAAAAATAACAGAATTAACTGTATACCATTCAAGAGGTTCTGGATAGTGTATATACATCTGGAGAACATTGGACAAACACAGACCTTGGGAAATCCAGAGAATTATGTACCATGGAGGAGAAAACACCTCCTGTTGACCAGTTACATACTTCGCAAAACCGTAGTTCAATTGAAATAGAAATGCTAGACAAGGTATAGACAATTCACCATGTCAACAACTACAATCAAATAGGTAACTCAATATTCCAGAAAGTGAATTCTTGTAATTACAAAGTCATTAAAACGTTGACTTTAAACGCTTCCCTGCACATCATTGTGACAACAACATAATAGTAAATAGTTGAAAACTGCACATGAAATTATCATATTTTGAACATGTCCGAGCATGTCAGAACATATGTGGAAAAGGTAAATACTAATACTTAGATTTGGAAAGTTCTAGTGTTAATTTCCCGTTTGACTCTGTGGTCTCGTTAATTTCTAATTTTGCCAGGATATATCAATTTCCATAATTCAGAACACTGTCATTATTAATTGACAACACCTCGGCAATGTATCAAAATATATCTTTAAGTAATGAAACATAATGAAAACTATTTAACTTGTGTAGATCTTGTTTAAAGAGCACATCACCATGCACAGATTTCAATCCCAGTCCAATGACATAAAACAGCAATGATTCAAATGTTTGCACTGCTTCTTATGTTTGACCTTTACTAAAATAACATGTTTCAACAGCACAAGCATGAATTTCGTGCAATACAACTTAACGTTAACCAGACACAGTTAAAATCAATAAAAGCAGTATAAGGTGAACAAAGCGCATACAATGTATTACCTGCATTTTCATGGAATTCCTGTTGACTAAAGGTTCCCAATTGATTAAGCATGTAGCAATTTTCAGTCTGCTCTAAAATACTGAAGAATCTATCGACATACTGATTTCTGTCTGACCTTATAATATCGCACAACACATTATGAACTCGTTTTTTTCTTCTTGGATCTACCAATAGCTTTTGCCTGTCATCTTGAGTTAACAGTCCTTCCGCTACATATCTGTCCACTATGAATGATGGTTCCACTTCATCTAGCAACAGGTCCCACTTGTCTATGAGCTTCTGTTTTGGGATATTACTTTGACGATCTAAAATTATTAGATCATAAGTTATCGTAAACAAAGTCTCAAAGGATAGATATTTGAAAAGATAAAGATTAAAAACTCATGAAGTGTAAAGCTTACGTTAATTAGTTTAGTTATTTGTTCCAGATATAAAATTTTAATATTAAGAACCAATGTATGTTCAGTCTTTGAATAAATGATTTAATTTTGGCTTTTTGAAACTAGTGTTTGTATCTAGAGGGAAGCTATAGGTCTACCAAGGTGTATTGCCACATGTTTACAATTCTAAATGAAATCATAACAGTAACGACAGACTTTTTGTCGACTAAAATATCATTGGGATTGGTGTATAAAAATAAACTGACACGTTTACAAACACATGTTAAGGGAGCAGGCTATGTGTACGTACAAAGACATTAGAGCTATGGTAATGCAGTCAATGCAAGGCAAAATGTTTTACCTGTACATTCTATCTGATGGCAAATAACCAATAGTGTTTTTGTTTCTGACAGAACACGGATATTCCACTTTATCCTGGTCAACCTTGACATTTAGCCCAATTATCAATTTCACTTACCAACGTCAGTGTTTCCTTCCTGTGGAAGCTTATATACTTTAACAACGAACTTAAGTTGTGTCAGTATTTCATATAGCTTTCCAGTGTGATGTGCAAGGATGTCTTTCAATTGTCCAGAGTAACATATCATTTCTTTAACGGACTTGATAAATAGCTCACAGTTCTCAGATTCTACGTTCTTCATTGCTTCATCTGTTAACGGTCGCAAATGAAATATCACAGAACCTTTATCTGTACCAAGAACTGTCATACCCGTGTCGTTCACAAAGTGTACATCTCGCATCACTGTCGTGACATCATCTGATTTCCGTATGTTTTGCTCTATATCTCCTCCATACGGTCCTTCACATTGCAAGACTACATCATACTGTGCTCCTCGGTTCTGTCCCTCTGAATAGTGTCAAAGAACTTTTCATAGTTTTTCTATATCTATATTAATTCTAAAATTATCTTCATTCTTAGCAATTTCAAATACTCTATCTATATATAGTACTTTTGCATCAGCATCATTTATCAAATGAGATTCAATGATTTTGAACGTTTTAGCTTTTAATCTATTGTCATTTACATTTAGAATCAAAATCGAAATGGAACCAAAATGAACGAGGAAATTAATAAAAAAGAAGACTGTCGTCCTGAAAGGCAATGTCTTTATCAAATCTAAATTGATGAATATACAAAACAAATCAATATTTAAGGCTGTGTGTTACAGAAATAAGATTGTAACGAGGTACAATGTATTATACTCAGTTTAAACCTCTAAATATATAATGACGTGAAATGTAATTAAAACAGATTTCTCACTGCTCTCGTTTTCTAATATGTCGGATAGAGGATCTAATGAAACCACCCGCGATGGATTCAAATGCAAATGACCTCGTTGATGTGTCATGTTCGACCAATGAAAATGCAACATACGCGATCTTGTAGGTTTTTCAAATGGCAAAGGGATGAGTTTTAAATAACAATGAACACACAAAATTTGAAAGTAGAGAATTATTTTCATAATCATGGAAAGGATCGAAGTACAAAAGATATTCTGAATGAAATGGGGACTGACTATTTCTATATTACAAAATGAATTACATCTTTTTGTCATTAGCTAAACTTTCAAAATTGTTTGCCAGTTTTCTTGCTGAAAGTCGGTTGTTTTTTCTCCTCCGGGTTTCTCCTCCACCAATAAAAGGTAGACGCCATCATATGACTGAAAAATTGTTGAGTATGGCTTAAAAAAATTAAATCAAATAAAAAAAAATCGTGTTAAAACAAATTTGATAATTACCTGTCTGGTTTGTATTTTCCTCTCGGTGGCTTTCATTGATGTTTCGTTGTTGATTGAGTTGACTCAAGATATATTCACTTTTTGTTTCTTCCAGTGCATATATCAAATCATCTGTAAAATTTGCCTTGCTAAATACTTTATTGACGGTCAATAGACGCTTTTCTCGGTGCAACATTTTCCCCAGAATATCGTCATGATCTGTGACATCAAATGTTTTCTCTTCAAATAATATATTTGGGATTTCTTTTGGATCAATCTCATCTTCCAGCAAACTCCTAAATCTGATCAACTGGTCCAAATTCACTTGTGATAAATTCTGTCGTCTGCCTAAATAAATTGATAGTTTTTATTTCAAAATCTCTACATAGCTTTGTAAAGAATGTTTTACATTAATTTCATCCCATGTATTGAGGTACAGGATCACTGCATACTGCATTTACATACATGTTCATTTTAAATAAATTTGATTTTGAAAACTGGAAAATGCTAATTAGGAAATTTTATGGTCGATATGGGGATATGAAGTGTTCTCTCAACAAGAGGTCCACTGGGCCTTAACTGTCACCTGAGTGAGATAATACCCAGACTGGCACCTTTTGGAACCCCTATGGGTCCCTGCCCTTTTCATTCGGTTTCAAATGGGGATACTTACTGCCAAGTTTGATTAAAATATGACGACGCATGAAGACAGACAAAAGACGATCGCTACAGGTCACCTTGTGCCTTTAGATCATGCGACCTAAAATGTTAGATAGCATTCTGGAACATGATCATATACAGTGACAGTCAATAAAAAACTGACTGATGACTGATCTTTTCCCCGAAATCGGTGGTTTCTATGGAACAATTGCAATGGGGTAACATGCTAACAAGGGACGATGATCTCTTCTAGACACCTGGTCTCATTCTGTTTGGGTTTGTTCTTCATGCTAGGACCATTGTAATATCTAATTTGATGCACAAGGGGTTTCGAATATTCATTGGTACTTCTTCATTTTCATTTTTGAACAAGGTTTCACAGGCATGACATGGCTTCGCCACGCCTTCCATGGAATTGATCAAACCGACATATTTGTATGGACGGTCCGTAACAAATATAATAACTGTTTTATTTTGTCAAGGACCATATTCTCATTTAGGAAATGTCTTCCATTGCCACTGTTCACAGAATAGTGTTTCGTATCACCGCTTTTGCTGTCTATTTTTGTTACTGACTGTCCATAGAACCATGAATGAGAATCATGTGACAATTTATATCCAATAAAATGGCAATATTCAGTCCGAGAGTATACATAAACCCAGTACCAGCTATTTCGGAATCAGTCGATTTTTTTATATTAAAATAATATTCGCTTAGATATGATCACTCAAATTCTAACCTTCTCTTAAGATATTTATTTTACATTGGGTACTCTCAGACGGATTTAGCAATACATTTAGATTTAATATCTGGCCTTTTATGATACCTTCTTTTTATTTCGGAAATATACATTTATGTTGAATTCCAGCTCAATTGATGAAGTCTTTTTGACAAACGATCGTATTCAGCATTTGTTTTGGCCATTTGTAAAACTGTAACTTTGGTCTTGTTAATAAAATTGCAAAAAAATTAAAAGCACATATAAATTCATAAGCAAAAAATCTAAGTTTTGAAAGGTAAGGTATTAGATGTATATGCACTTAAGCCAGCTGGTCAGGCTCTAGATTGTTATGCTTTAAATACAGCTTTACTAAAGTGCTATGACTTGACGGAATGTGGTTTCAAGCAGAAATTTAGAACATTTAAACAAAACTGATTGTTAAATTTAAAAGTTATTTCAGGAAATGGATTGAAATGGCAAATGTAGATTTGACTTTTGGAAATATATGTGATCTTATGTTACGTGAACTGAGAATTGAGTCTATTTCACAAAGAAAGGATACCAAAAAAAAAAACATTATATGAAATGGCTAAATTAGCTGATCAGTATTGGGAAGCAAGATTAACAAATGTAGCAAACCTTACGTCTAAAGGTATTTTGTCTCAGCATACAATGCTAAGGTGTTAAACTCTAACGAGAATGAGTACACCACATACGTTGACAACTAAGAGAGATAAAGTGAAAACTTATTGCCTTTTTGTTTAGTTTATTCCAATGACAGTCTAAATTTCGTTATTATGAAGACAGGATGTGAAAGTGATCATTAAAATATATTTCGTTGTACTGACTGCCAAAGCACATTCACAGTCATTGCAATTGATATGAATTTATTGAATCTATGCATTTCCGGGCTTTGAAAGCTACGGAGGGATGCGAGAAGTTTTAAACATTTAAATCATATTATCTCAATAAAATACATTTCTACATTTATTTGGTCGTTGTTGTTGTTGCATACGAGATACATATCCGACTTGTATTAACTGAATCATAGAAATTTGAAGTATAAAACATGACTGACACATAATTTGATCTTACCACTCTTTTTCGAACATCAAAGACGCAAATGTATTTGCTGAAACAACAAAAGATATGTATGTGTATTTCCGTGTTTTTCAAAATGATTTCCACTGAAGTTTACAAATAAAACTTGTTTTTTCTTGTTATAATTGGGCAATGGTTTCTTGTAATTTCGCCGAAGTTTTCCTCTGTTAAGATAGAATATAGTCTGCGTATAAAATACATCATTATTCAACCTAAACTATAGATGCAATATCAGTATTACGAATGTCATCCAGTCAAATTCGCTGAGGGAAGTGTCATGTTATCAATTTTGTATCCGGTAATTTCAAACTTTATAACCTGATAGAAGTATAATATGATAATTCTTCCGAGTTTGTTTTCATTTTATATGTGTGTGCATATGTATCTGTGTGTCATACAGTGTTGATACTGAATAAAAAAGATGTGCAACCTAGTTATTATCTAAACATTTAAACAGATAACTTAGTATTTCCCTATATGATTTTTTTCGGCATCCCTCCCCTGTGAATTTGGTTCAGTAACGGTAACACACATTTTATACTCCAACAATACTTATAAAATATAAAATTGTAAAAGATAATTGATTTTTTTAATCGAGCTAATCTATTTTTAACTTTGAATTATTTGGAGGATGTATATATGGAAATTCTAAGCTATTACAGAAGCCAATTAATTTATACTCTGATAATTTTGTTGTTGTTTTAAACACAGCACTGAGATTGTTATTGTCGATACACCGATACCTGTACACTGATACATATATACTGATACCTGTATACTGATACATATATACTGATACCTGTATACCGATACCTGTATACTGATACCTATATACTGATACCTGTATACCGATACCTGTACACTGATACCTGTACACTGATACATATATACTGATACCTGTACACTGATACATATATACTGATACCTGTATACTGATACCTGTACACTGACACCTGTACTCTGATATCTGTACACTGGTACGTGTGCATTAATACCTGTACACTGATACCTGTATATTGATACCTGTACACTGTTACCTGTATATTGATACCTGTACACTGATACCTGTATATTGATACCTGTACACTGTTACCTGTACATTGATACCTGTACACTGATACCTGTATATTGATACCTGTACACTGTTACCTGTACATTGATACCTGTACACTGATACCTGTATATTGATACCTGTACACTGTTACCTGTATATTGATTGATACTTGTAAACTGATACCTGCACACTGATACCTGCACAATGATACCTGTACAATGATACCTGTACACTGATAACCGCAGATTTATTTCAATTTTTCTCTTACCCCATTTCAATTTTGACAAACAGATTGATTTACACTTCCAGTGGTGCATAACAATCCTAGTCCGAATTTTTGCCCCGATTTTACTTCATTTTTTGTAAAATCGGTCACCTAAAATAATGATAGAATTTCGGCCTAAACTAATATGTAATATAGTGGCTGAGATAGAAATGGAATAATATTAATTTCTTTTCAATAATCAAGAAACAGATCAAAATTAGTCAAAATAAAAAGTAAACCTATATTCATATCCAATATACTTGCACAATTTATGTTTTATAAAATGCTATTTGTGGTAAAAACTGAAAACGACAATATTTTAAGGATCATCCTGTCTTCAGTTGGTTGCTTCATGACGAGATAGAGATATTTGTTACTTGTAAGGCTATAGACGGAAGACGAAAATAAAATATTTGATATATTAGTAGTCATACCAACAAAACTGTCATTGGAATTAACTTTCTTTTTCGCCGAAAATGGTTCGAGATAAACTTTTCATCAAGTGGACAATTAAATAATACAAGACAGTGATACTGTACTAACAGTTTAATTCTGTTAGTTTTCGTAGTTATGGTATTACATTATTATAAATTACACTACGGGGCTTCTCTGCCAGCCCACCCCGGGGCAAAAATCTACCAAAAAAACCCATTGGGCCACCATGCTCCCGGCTCGAAAAGCCTCCCGAAAACCCTAAAAATATTGGGCCCAAAACCAATATTTTGGCCCCATGCCAGCCACGGTTCACTCTCTCTATTGCCACACGCACCACTTCTACGTCAAACATCGACCCCCCTCCAACTCTCCCGCGGCAAGACAGCCCCATCGAAAACTCTCCTCAACTCGTGACCTGCTGATAAACCCACATAAAAAAAACCCTCCTCTCACATTTTTTTCCCCTAAAAATCCACTCTGCAGAAAATCTTCACCCAGACCCTCTTCCTTCCTTCCCCTTTCCCTCCGCTCCCAGAAGCGATCGTGCCAGTTCTTCCAACTGCCTCCTGACCTCGTCCTGATCCATCGGCTTCCCTTCCTTCCCCGTTTCTTTTCCCACCGTCGGATTTCAGCTTTTTTATCTTCTTCTTCAGGGCCCGATATTTATCGAGTTCATTGGTCAGGGTTTTAAATTCTGCCTCTAAAATCTGTCCGTCCGTCAGCGCTTTCGAGATCATGTCCTGCACGCTGTTGAGTTTCGACTCGGCGAGATTTTTCACAGAATCATGTTTCCTCATTTTTCACGAGACGAGGCGATGAATCCCCTTCATGCCACGAGCTGCAGCGCGGATCCGCTGGAAATCAATGCAGCGTCTAAACGATCTATGGCATTCAGTCCCCTACAGTACCTCTTGTAAAGGAGCCGCCTCCTCTCAATTTTGCAATCCTCTGCAGCAAGAAAAATTGAGCGTCGGGCCCGAGTTTCAGATACATGCTCTTTTTATTTATCTCTCTTTTTTATATTGAAGAGATAAAACCGCTGATGCTACAGTTTTTTGAAGATTTGTTGACCGGAAACTCAATGACTTTTCCCTCGCGTACCCGTAATGCCGGTTGGAGCATAACGGCGCCCAAGGGCGACCGCAGATGATTTTTCCCACTCTGTTCAGTTTTACCATCAGGTCCATCTCCTCGCCCAGCAACCTGATTTTCGTCAGATGGCTGTTGACCGGGACCAGTAGCAAGTAGCCTGGTGGTTTCATCTTTCCCTTTTGACACTCCGTCTAAAAGGTGTAGACCATTTTCCTGGCGAACTCTTCTTCTTCTTCCTCCTCGATATAATATCCCCACATCAACATTACTACTGTTTTCATATCGATGTCACATTTTTCCTAAACTCAAGCACCTCGGGTAGCTGTGGTTTTCGATCTTCTTCTTCTTCCTCCTCGATATAATATCCCCACATCAACATTACTACTGTTTTCATATCGATGTCACATTTTTCCTTAACTCAAGCACCGCGGGTAGCTGTGGTTTTCGATCTTCTCCCTGTTTTCCTCTTTTATCAATAAATTCAGCTCCATAACCAGCGGCACGAATTCCGGACGTTTGAAGTTTGAGTGAAAGAGTTTGGAAAACTTTGTCTCGGGATAGGGAATGCTCTTGAGCACGGCAGATGACTGCCCGTCGTAAAAATATCTGCCACGTGGTTCAGATGAAAGTTGAGGAGTTTTAGGGGCCTCAAACTCGAAGGTCCGACTGGTCAACCTTTCCTTCCAGAAGCCGAAAATTTTGGTCACTTCTGGAGGGAGCCATAGGCGATCTCGTGAATTCATGTACATGTGTAACTTGCACGCATTCTTGTCAAAGGTCATCCTGTCAGTAAATTTAAAAAGGATGTTCTTGAGGTCGCGGTAGAGGTAGTGGCCCGCCTTGATGGTCTTGTAGACGGGGTGCTTGCCGATTTTTCGTCCCTCTTGATGTTGTACAATCCGTTCCAGAAGTTATTGCGGAAAGACATCAAGGTCTTTTATAACCCAGGGAACAGCCAGGAAATGCGTGCCTACCAGCAGTACAACGAGATAAAAAAAGTGGTTTGCCGATGGTAGAAATAGAAACACCCACATCGGTCATCCGCAATTTTATTTAGAGCCTATGCCTAATGCAGACGAGATTTTTTCCATAATGTCTAGCAACTACTACATGTATTTCTCTACATTGGACATGTCAAAATGTTATTGGTAAGTTCCTTTAGCATAATCTGATAGATCAAAGACAACTTTTCTTACTCCTAAAGGATTGGGTTTTTTTGTTGATAAACACGAGAAATATAGACAATTCTATTGATGATATAATCATTTTTATTAAAACTTTTAAAAATTATTTACAGGTATTGTGAGAATTGTGATCACGGCTGAGAAAAGATAACACTGAAACCTGGAAAATGTTCTTTTGGTTTTAATAGCTTAGGATACGTACTGAAAGGGTCAAATCCATACAGGAAACACCACGACCAAATACCAAGAAGCAAGTGAGCTTTTTCCTTGGTCTAGTTGGATAATAAATCAGCTGATTTGGTACATGACTTCATGTCCTTTCTTAACATATGAATAGCTGGTCTTTACAATTAAAACCAAAGACCCAAAGGCCTTAACGGTCACCTGAGTAAAAGAGCAACAATCGCTTAAATTAAGTGATTGACATGTTAAGGCCAACTTTAAGAAAGGGAATCATGCAAGACTCTTTAGGGACTGCAAAATTGTGTTTGAATAATATCTAACAACATAAATTTATTTGTATTGACACATGTATGAGGTATTGCGTGGTTTACCTGATTGTGCAATAAAATTCACTCAAAGCAAGCAGCAATTCAGTTTATATTTTTATTATACCTACTAAACAAATCTCAGAGTATTAGACAAATTACACTATAAACAACTTAATTAAGATAGGTCTGGTTATGAACCGACTTGTTTTTTTTCTGGGTGACATAGGGCTACCAATGCCTTCCAGCATTTCTCCGTCACGTATGTTGTCCATCTCTACTTGTGCCGAAACCTTTGTGCCTGTCCAGCATTGGTCATGAGGCTTATAGCAGTGTTTATACAAAATTTGCACCATTGACAATGCAATTTTAGGCTACCGGTGGCATTTAATAATTCTCCTATCTCTGTTTCGAACGAAAAGGCCAGAGGAGTTACTAGTCGGGCGACCGGTATATTGGCAAATAATGCCCTACTCAGATGGTGTGAATGCAATTTCTTGTACACAATAAAAACAACCGCAGATAATCGGAGAAAATTTTTCATCAATCAAAGGCGCGGAGTTTGTTTAAACAAAATCGGAGTTTCTCAGAGAAATTGGCGTCTCTGATCAGTCCCTACAACTTTCAGATGCATATGCCTATGATCCTCCTGTAATTCTAAATTGAACTTTGACCCCTAAACCTTTTTTTCTATACAAACTTTGAATGCCTTCACTATTGGGAATGTTTTCTACCAAATTTGGTTGAAATCAGACATTTTGAATTTTTGGCTGATTTTAGCACTCCCCCCCCCAATGGGGTCGTTTTTCATCAAATAATTTATTCATTTCCAAACTTTGTAATCCTCCTCCTATAAATGCTAAATATCAAATATGAAGTCATTCCCATTGTTGGTTTACATTTTCTTAATTTTATCCCTTTAAGGCCCCTTTTAAGGATCTAAGGTGGCATAACTCCACAATTTTAACAAACTTGAAGGGTCTTCACATGGGGAAGCTTCCTGCCTGGTTAGGTTGAAATTGACCAACAGATTTTTGAGAATTCAATTAAAGATTTCCATATGTGGCCCGCTTTTACCCCCTTATGGGGCCCAGAGAGTCACAATCATATTTTTTTAATACAAACTTTGATTGCCTTTACTGGGGGATGCTTTCTACTAAATATGGTTGAAATCTGACAACTATTTGAATTTTTGGCTGATTTCAGTGCCCCCTGGTGGGACCGTTTTTAATCAAATAATTTTTTTTTCCACAAACTTTGTAATCCTCCCCCAAAGATGCTAAATATCAAATATGAAGTCATTCCCATTGTTGGTTCTTGAGAAGAAGATTTTTAAAGATTTTCCTAATTTTACCGCTTTTTGACCCCTTATGGGGCCCCTTTAGGAGTCTGACCCTTTATATTCACAAACTTGAAGGAGCTTCCCATGGGGATACTTCCTACCAAGTTTTGATGAAAATGACCCACTAGTTTTTGAATAGAAGATGAATATGCTCAAAAGTTAATGCACGACGCACGACGGACGACGACGGACGAAGAGTGATCGCTATAGGTCACCATGACCTTTCGGTCAGGTGACCTAAAAAGTTGAGAAGATTTCCTAAGATAAATAACATTATCACTATATGGCCATATTCGTTCTACCCTAGGAGTTAAATGTTTACCCCTGGGCTAATAAATTTCACAATTATGGTAGGGTGCTTTTAGCCATGTATTCCTTCATGTACAGGGGTAAATTTTTTTTTAAATATTTGGCAATATTAAGCTGCTTAGGTCATGCCCAAAGGGCCCAGTTGTACAAGAGTCACGAAATTGTACATTGAAACGACTGTATTTATGTGGTTATTGTTAATAGTACATAATGAGCCCTCCTCCAAGCATCTATTTGATGTGAAGGATGAGGGCCATTCTATGTAATGAGCCTGAGGCTCAAGAGGGTATCATATAGCATTATTCTCCTGAGTGCAACGAAGCATACCTCAATTCAAAGAAAGTAAAATTTACCTGGATGACGTATACATCCCAGTCGTATATAAGCAGTAGCTTCACGTGCTAGAACCATTCTTAAAAGCATGTTTGTGACAACTGAATGAATATTTAAGTAGGAAAAATATAAATATATATATATATATATATATAACAGATAACCTGGGTTGGGTATATGATACCCTCTTGAGCCTCAGGCTCATTACATAGAATGGCCCTCATCCTTCACATCAAATAGATGCTTGGAGGAGGGCTCATTCTATTACATATCGCCTTCTGGCTCTACGAGGGTATCATATAGCATGTTTAAAGAGTTGTTCACAAACATATATATGAAGTACAGACATCTCGAAGTCAAAGTTTTACATGTAAATACAAATTTACATTGTACATAATAAATATAGAATGATGTAAGGTAAACATCAAAATACCTTTGTCTTATTTATATCATTAAGCCATGACCATGCATAATGTTTTATGAAAAGTAAATCATATAGATGACAATGACTTACTAATAGTATACAAGTCAATCTTGGTGGATAATTAGAAATGAAACATAAGAAAATATACATAACAATTTATTCAGAACCAGAAAATTCTATTTGTCTTCAGAATATATATAAATTATCCATAAATATGGAAAATTTTATTTCAATTACAGGGCTCAACACTAAGGCACGTCCGACCGACCCTGACTAGTAAAAGATTGGTCTGGTCTAGTTAATTTGTGTCAAAGTAGCCCGACTGGTCGGGTTAAAAATATCACTTCAAATAGAATGAAGATCTATTATTAAAAGAAATGTAGTGAAAAACCTTTTCTTCTTTTTGTTATTTATTTACCGATAATGGGACATTTATTTACATTACCGGTGACCGGTTACCATTAACCCTGTCGCTGATAGACTTACTTTCAGTTTGTCAATTTTGTCGCCATATATTGTTATACGCCCTCTGGTGAGAGACTGGTATATAAAATAACCGGGAAAATGGTAATATTACCAGGATGCCAATGGAATGACACATAAGATTATGTTTCGACATTTTTAGATTATTTATATACAACTAAGAAGAATAAACTATTTCAATCTGAGAAGGGAAACAGTGTTCAAGGAATTTTGCTACAAATTGTACGAGTAGTTACGTCGGGTTTAATAGATCGGAAAATACGAGGACAGTACCGACAAAATATCTTTTAATTTAATGTTAAACATATATTATTAACATTTAAAAGTAAATTATTCCTAAAAATTATCATTACGATGAAAAGTAGCTTCAATCCTGTTACATGTCCCGTCATTTCGGTAATGGCGTCTTTTCGGTAATTCTATGGACCCGCAAAAATTCAGATTGAAAGTGAAACTGAAAGCTTCGGTCATAAAATCACAAGTTCGTGCAGCTTCGCCAGCCTAGCCTAGGCATATTTTAATTTAATCGGGCATATAGAGTGGCACTTTTCTTTTTTGATAGTTTTGTTTGATTTTAGTCACGATATCTCTAATAAAGCAGAACAACTTCCGATAACTATCGATATCTGACTACACTGAGTGATTGACGACGGCTTTTTATAGTAATGCCTACTAATGGAGGCATAATTAGAGATGAGGGTGTATCAAGCCAATCAAAGGGCAGAACAGAAATCAGATTTTTTTTACAATAATCAGGCCTAAAAAAAATTCAAACTTACATACATACTTGCTTCTATAAATAAATTGTCAAAGAATTCAAGCTAACTGTCTATTCAGGTTTTATTTTGTTCTTGATAAAATTATAAATCAGTGGAACAATCACCATGAATACAGTGTACAAATTGAGGATAATTTACTTGCACCACTCAGAAATGACATGTATACTTTATACTGTAACAAAATATACTTGTATTCCAGTCCTACTTATTAGAGTTAGTAGGCTTGAGTACTCTAGATATTATGTGGAATTATTTCAATCATGAAATAATTCATTAATTTATTTCTGTTCTTATTTGTTTTTTTTATGTTGTTTAAAAAATCAGTTAAAGCAGTTAATAGCATTTAATGGTGCAGCAATAGCTAAAATATGAGACATAGATATGCACAAGTCCTCTGCCTGTCATCAAGTTCGCCGAACAATTTATGAAATTAATATGTGAGCTATATTTTAACACTTATTGAAAATTAAAATATATTGTTTTCATTAAAATCTCTAGATGTAGCGTACCCTAATAAAGTAGGATATGAAACTCTGGAAGAAACATATCGATAGATATAATGTAACCGAGGTCAGGTCTAGTGATGTTGAGGTCAGGTCTAGTAAAATTTACTGGTACTGGTCCGACTGGTCTAGTTCTTTTTAAAGTTAATGTTGAGCCCTGACTGAATTATAGATATATATTTCATTTGCAAAATGAATCTTAACCAAGTCCATGTAAATACATGTACTTTAAATTATCTAAGATGATAAATAATATATCAAAACTGGTACCAAAAATACAGTCAATTCTTTCTGTTTAAAATAGAATTGGCAAACATTCCATCTGTTGTATCTACCTCACATTCTTTGAAATAAAACTTGAGAGAAACTAATTTCAATGTTAGTAGTCGCATTGATAACTCATTAAGTGGCATTAATGAATGTAAAAAATTTAGAACTTTTGAAACATCCCATGTATGTTTTACTCTAGGCCTTGAGGGATTAAGATTAAAAAAACCTTTCATCAATCTTGGAATAAAAATAGGTTCCTTAACCCATAAAATACCAAAATAAGGTAAAGTATTGATTAGCATAGACTTGTGTGTATTTACAACAGAATATGAAAGTTTAGATTTTATCAGATGAGTGAGATATTTCACCACAGTTACTTCAGTCGGTGTAAAGGGATTAATCTTCCATTTATAACACCAAAATATCCATTTTTCCAGCAGTACTGGTATTGTTGATAAGTGGCATTTCGCAATGATGAAAAGATGATATCGGAAATAAACTTTGAAAGTCCTTTATCATACATTGCTTTCCTGATACAGCACAGGCGATCAGTGTCATTTTCTGTAGGGGATGTGATTCTCCTGAATGGGGCATCACTAACAAATCTTTGTGCCTTGGCAATCTGATTGGAATAGAAATTAAAGCAGACATCACTAAAGGAAAACAGGTTTTGAGTTTTCCCAAAAAGGAATAATTATAATAGCCTTGTCCACATCATCATTAGAGATCTTATTCATAATTCGTCCAATTAACTTAAAAGGCGGAAAAATATATGGACATAAATCAGTCCAGGACATTGTAAATGCATCGATATGACAAGCATCTGGATCAAAATTCCAAGATACAAATTTATTCAGTTGTTTATTCAATCTAGACGCAAATAAATCTATATCTGGTGTGAAGAATTGTTAAAAATTCTATGAAAAATATCAAGTTTTAACATCCATTCTGTTGCATCTTCAAATTTTCTAGAAAGTGCATCAGCATAAATATTATCACAACCCAGAATATGTTGTGCTGAGATTATTATATCACGGTCTAAACACCAATTCCAAATTTTGACTGATAACTGATCTAATTGTTTAGAGTGCATTCCACCCATAACATTGATATATGAAACAACAGTTGTGTTATCCGTTTTAAAACAAATATGGATGGATGAGAAATTTGTGAAAAAGGATTTTAAAGCAAAAAATACTGCTAAAAGCTCTAAATAATTAATATGATAATGTGACTCTGTAGGTGTCCATCTTCCACCTGTCAAATTGCCATCAAACTTTGCACCCCAACCATGTGATGATGCATCAGTTTTCAACCCAAAATTTTACTGGACTATTTCGAATTGGTTTCCCATTGAGTTTCCTCAAATTTTCACACCGCCAATTTATTTCAGTCAAACTCAGTTCAGAGCAAATCATGTATGAATCATAATCATCATTATTCTTTTTTAAATTCATATCTTTGTCTCTTTCTGAATTTCTATAATGTAAAGAACCCTGAAATACAGCATTACAGGCATGAACTAAAAGCCCAATTAAAGATGAAAATGTTCTTATTTGTATTCTTTTGACATTTTTGATGTTCTGACAGTGATTTAATATCTTTTGAATTTTCTCCTCTGTTAAATAAACTTTATACTCTACTGAGTCTATAATTACTCCAAAGAAAACAATCCTTTGTGAAGGAGTGACAATAGATTTTTAGTGTTAATTCTAAACCCAAGATTATCTAACTCCTTAGTGATTAATTCTGTTTCTTTAAAACAATGAAAATAGTCTTAATTTATTATCAATGAATCATCAATGTAATAACAGCATCTTAAACCATTCTCTCTAAATGCTGCAAATATAGGTTTTAGAATTTTTATAAAAACTCTTGGACATGATGATAGCCCAAAAGGTAATACCAAAAACCTGTAATATTTGCCTTCCCAAGCAAAAGTTAAGAATTTTCTATAATCTGGATGAACGCTAACACTAAAATAAGCATCCTTTAAATCAACTGAAGTTAAAAAATCCTTTTCCTGTATCAATTCTACAGCATATGTCAAATTTTCTTGTTTAAAATGTTGATATTCAACAAATTCATTCAACTTTTTCAAATTTATTATGGATCTTAAACTTCCATCTTTTTTAGGTACAAGAAAAACATTTGATAAAAAAGAATTTGAGATATTGGAGACTTCTTCAATTGCACCTTTATCTAATAAAGTTTGTACCTCTTGGGTAATAAGAGTTGTGTACTCTTTGTTAAATTTAATCTGGGATGGAACTGAAGCTTGGTATGGAGTTTCAAAGAACTCAATTTTATAACCTTAATTGATAATATCTAGAATCCATTGGTCATTAGTGAAATTCTTCCAATGTTCAAAATTCAGGTTTCTTACCCTTATTTGTTGTAATGATTTCTTCTTGATTTCATTCCCCTGTACTGATAGGTGAAATTTCTCTGTCCTCTTCCTCTCATAAACCTGCCTCTGCTGTTTATTGGACTGTTGTATGAGTTTTTTGAATAATTATTATTTCTCATTTTTTGTTTAACATATGTTTTTTGACCAATGGGATATTTGCTAATATCTCCGATTTCTTTTAATTTAGTAGTACAGTTATCTCCAAATAAATATTGAGAAACAGGTATTTCAGAAGAGGCAATCTTCTTGTATCTAGGGTTCAAGGAGTTTTTTATCTCATTTCTCCTTCTCATAGACAAATTATAAAAAAGCATGCCCCAACATGCTAATGGAATCGGCAAGCATTTTCTTGCAAGATTGGGGCTCTAATTCATTTTTATTCACTAACATATTGGCCATTTGTACTAGTGGTATCATACCACTTGAAATAAATTTCTGTATCACTTGTAATGAAAGATTAGTTGTATGGGAATTTCTATTTAGAGCATCCCAAATGTCCTTGTTAACACGAGGGACCTTTAATAGTGTACAATTTTCTGATTACTCATATTTTTTCTCCAAATCAACCATACTTTCCTTACTGGATTTGATTGAAATGCTTTAGCTAGAGCCTCAGTTACCTTGGGCCCAGTTTTTCTGATTAGAGTTTAACTGTGGAATGTCCCACTCATTATCATTCTCAACAGTTCCTTTTTCATTTTCAAAAACATTACGAAAAGTATCATGATGATTAACTCCGTCAATGGATGGGGAAGGAGTACAATGTAAGTAACTTAAATCAAAATCAAATTCATTAGACTGATCATCCTCACAATTAGGAATAGAAATCAATTGTTTATTTGGTCTATTGTTTACAAAATTAACATCAGACTGTGTTACAGTTTGATTATCAATCGAATAATTTTGACCATTATTGAGCACCGTAGATTCTACAGTCTCTGTACAAGTTGCATTATTGTACGAAGGGCGCGCCATACTTTGGCCCAAGTTGTTGACACTTTCGGACAGAACCAAAATGGACTCTAAGATTTTATCAATTCCCAACTGGCCTTTTAATTCATTTATATCAAGGCATGTGACATTAGATTGGGAATTTACCTGCGTTCCAGTAAGTTTTTTAGTTGGTTTTTAATTTACTTTTACTCAAGTCGTATTTCCGGTATTACCGGTTGTAGTTTGTGTTTGCGATTTACGCTTTAAACCCCGAGTCAAACGTTTGTTATCAGAAACATTACTTCTTGTGTTAGGTTTATCTCCGAAGAGTTCCTCAATTTCAGAATAATCATTGTCACTACCCAGAAGCGATAAAACGTCATCTGGTTTATCAGCCATGACAATTTTATGTTCGATGACGGATACTTACCAGACTCGTACTTACCTTGATATCTACAACTGCAAAGGAATTATTCCTTCGCAAAATTTACAAAAGTCTGAAAAGATGCGACAACAACAATGTGTTATGTTAAATAAATGCTGTATTACAGCGTTAATTATAACAAACAGCCAGAACCACGTTCTTGGTTGATATTGAAATACCCGTGCTACAGGTACGAAGTAGGCTTCTAATTACACGTCGCTCAGAGAATAAGAATGGTTCTAGCACGTGAAGCTACTGCTTATATACGACTGGGATGTATACGTCATCCAGGTAAATTTTACTTTCTTTGAATTGAGGTATGCTTCGTTGCACTCAGGAGAATAATGCTATATGATACCCTCGTAGAGCCAGAAGGCGATATGTAATAGAATAAAAAACGTACTGATATTTAAAACCTACCATTTCTTTGTCTTTCGGTCCAGACATCCTCTACATGCTTCTTGTTATGTTTATTGTCGACATTGAGATAGTCCATGAAACATTCATACGACTCTGAACTTCCAGTCAAAGCAATCTTGATCAGTCTATCTGATTTCAAATGTTGTATCTTGATATTTCGTATCTGTTCATACTCTTCCTGGCTAATAACATATTCAGCAAAATATTTATCGGGTAAGAGTTCCATGCTCGTGTTTGTTACAAGGTATCTATAGTTCAATTGAACGCAGGATGTATTTGGATCTGAAACTACAACAAATATATTATATTGTCAGGCATCAATATAATATGTGCGTATGATATTATCGACTGTATCATTAGTAGTCTTCTAAATATTTTACTTTGTGAAAATCCAGAGATGAGTCATTACAAATTGTTCACTTATGGTACTTTAAATGGTGGAGAGAGCAATAATTAAATTTATAAAAGATGTGAATTCCAGCTATCCATCAGTTTTATTTATATGTCATCCTGTTTTCCATTTTAAAATCCTATGAAAATGCAACATTTTCGCTGATCGGTTGACTACAATTACATCCAATTAATATTTAACAGTCAACCAATCAGTGATGGTATATATTTTTTCAAGATCAAAAGCGAAAACATGACAACATAAAAATAACACTGATGGATAGCTTGAATTAACATCTTTAAAAATGTAATTATGTAATGACACAACTTAATGGCGATAAATTTTAACAATAAAAAGATAAGGTAAGCAAATTACAAAATTTCAGACGACAGCTATAAGCAATAGATAGTTAAATAGATTGATATATTGTTGTGAAAATGTCAAGGCATCTTGTTACGAAGAAACTATATGGGAGGATATCTACCCCTGATTTTACAAAAGAACAAAATTACTTATAATCGGGGCAAAATTTCGTCCTGATTGGTGATATACTGCACAGATCCTTCCTAAAAAGCCACTGTGAAGACATGAAACACGTAGCTAATGATTTTACCCGTAAGAATAAAACATTCCAAACCCGAATCCAAGCACTCTGGAAAAAGGAGCAATAAAGAAAATTTTTACAATTTTATTATTATTATTGTCATTATTATTTTGTGGAAATTAGGTGCAGTGATTCCAAACGAACTACAAATTAAATGGGTGTGTGTAAATATTTCATACAATGTGTGTTTATGTTAACTTTGCCTTCTTCTGAAGACGTGCTGCGAACATTTTGTGACTGCCATGTTGGACACTTTAGGTCTAGGATTATTTTCGTGTTTATTAAAGTTCAAATTCTCCTGACTTAGACAATTAGGCATAGTGCAATTTCCTTTTTGAATATCTCTTATAGAGTCAGAGATATTCGTGGCAAAAATATCCCCAAAGATCTTTTTTTAAATTTTGAGAAACAAACTTCCGTTTCGTTTTAAATTTTGTCTTACTTTTGTCCTACATCTTTCTTGGGAACTGAAGACTTTTTGTATACACATACATGTCTATATGAGACTTTTGTAGGGAATTAACAAAATATATAGTGTTCAGGTCATCGGGCTAAAGGTCAAGGTCACAGAAGAATTTTAAACATTCTTTTTCATGCTATTAATTTATTAATTGATCACAGTACAATTGTTCACAGTAAGAGTTAGTGATGAAGTGTTAACTGTAAATAGAGTAGAGGTAAATTATCTGTACATATGCACATAAACAAATGTTACCCGTCTTTGCGTTTGTAACACGGGTAACATTTGTTTAATATTGTTTTTTATTCATATATTTATCTTTTTATGACCGTTAGTGGTCTAATTGTTGATCTTCCACTCACATGCAAACATTTGTGGGTTGCCGTCATGCAACCGTTAGACATTAGAAGTGAAGTTAGTTTTAATTTAAAATGGAGGTGGAGTGTCATGGCGCAGAGAGAGAGAGAGAGACAGAGAGAAAGAGAGAGAGAGAGAGAGAGAGAGAGAGAAAGAGAGAGAGAGGGGAGAGAGAGAGGGAGAGAGGAGGGGAGAACAACAAACCGTCTGATTGTAATTTGAACAAAAAAACCTCTGATTGCATATTGAACACAAACCCTCTGATTGCAAGATAAACACAAACCCTCTGATTGTAGGTTGAACAACAAACCCTCTGACTGCAGATTAAACAACAACCCTAAGTTATTTCACTTTCGGCAAAATATTTTCTTTTGTATTTCTAATTGACGTGGAAATTTGAACTTGAGTTTTGAGTATTTGGTGATTTCATTTTTATCATGTGTTTACTTTACTTTTGAAGCCCCATTTGCAGGAAAATAGATTGTTGTATGTTAAAAGAGAATAAACTGAAATATTGCATTTGGAACACATTGACAAGTTTGAGTATATTGGGGTGAAATAAAACCATATTTTAAAGATAGGACGGTGAAGGTGAGCTGACTTTGCTCACTTGGTAGCGCGCTCAACTCTTGGTCGTGAGGTCGTGAGATCACATCCAGCCGGCAGTAGGTTGGTTTTCTTTCCTTCGGATGAGACAGTAAAAACCGAGGTCCAGTGTCACAGTAGGTGTTGGCACTTTAAAGAACCCTCACTGCTCAATAGCAGTAACTGCTGATCACAGACCAAAATTTGAAGCCCTTCACCGGCATTTGGTGACGTCTCCATATGAGTGAAAAATTCTTGAGTGGGATGTTAAACAAACAAACAAACAAACAAACGGTGAAGATGAAGTGGTGAAGATAAAGATCTCAGCCTCAGTCGTAAGCGATGATTACTATCGAGTCCAAGTCAAACTTGTTTTTGCAACAATAATTAAAGTTTGTAGTCTTTACAATTAACATTAGAAATAAAATATACGTGCAAGCCATGAGGCACAAAACAAGCAATGAGTAAGTAGAATGTAGTGACATTGATACAGCAGAGACGAGCATTACATACCTGTATACATTTCTTGTCCAGATTCTTGTTTAAGTATGTGCAAAACACGAGTAGCTTTCATCTGATGTAGAATTTCCATAAAAGTTTCAAAACATTTTTCTCCTTTTTCTGATATTTTTCTAATAAGAAGGGACACCTTTTTGTAGCGTGGCATTTCCACCGATAGCTCATCATGTTCATCTAATGTTAACGCTTCATACTGCAACATCATGTCTGTTATGATGCACGGTTCAATTTCTTGTTGTAAAAGCATTTTCTGTCGTTCAGTGAGGCAACTGTTTCCAATAAATGGTCCATTGAAAGCCACTAAAATGTTAGAAAATGTATGCATTGTAATTTTCTGGTATTTAAAGTATTGAGATTATGTGTGTGTGTGTGTGTGTGTGTGTGTGTGTGTGTGTGCGCATGTGCGTGTGTGCGTGTGTGTGTGTGTGTGTGCATGTGCGTGTGCGTGTGTGCATGTGCGTGTGTGTGTGTGTGTGTTAAAATTTAAAATTTTGATGAAGTTGTCTTTGATTTTTATGTATTGTTTCATCAATCTAACAACAAAATATTGTAATACATTGCAAGGTAAATATTCATGTATTTATCAACTTAGTAATGTAGGAGTGTCTAATAAGTAATGCCGGTGTAAATTTTGTAGCTGAGTGTTTGGTTAGATCATGTGTATATGTGGGTTTATTATTTTCGGGACATCTCCTAAATGATTGTTGTTGTTGATGATAAATATTTAATGTGTCTTTTGAGCGGTGAGCGAATTAGAACATAAATGTATTTAATCAACTTCGTAATGTAGGAGTGTCTAATAAATAATGTCTGTGTAGATTTTTAGTTGAGTGTTCGATTAGATCATGTGTATTGTGGGTATGAGATGGGTGATGGATTATAAAAAGGCTTTTAAATCCATGAGTGCATGAAATGCATGTGAACTATTATTCATTTGAGTCTATGCAACCAAGCAAGCTAGTTGCTTTCTAATTTTCTTCATTATGAGTGAATCCGAATGTCCAGAGCCAAATTCTGAGCCTATGCCTAATTCAAGAAAAGAAGTGCTTTTGAAGTGTTTGGTTTATTTAAAGTTTATTTTGATAAACAACTGGGTTCACTTAAAGGAGACATTTTTGATTGAATGTTCCTAAGTCAAAGGGGGAGAATTGGCTAATAATCTTAAGTCTGAGTGATCTTTTAAATTCAAATTTCAAGAAAATAAAAAACAATTTTTGTTTAATGAAGATATTCAATTTCAAATAGAGAAAATCGAACGTTCGACAGAAGTCAAAGACTTCAGTTTTATTAAACGAATTTGTAATGATGTACTGTTTTACATAAAAAGAAACAAGTGTATCGAAATGGCTGACAAGTCACCAGGTGAATTTGATACAGTCCGGGAATATTTGTCCAATGACCTCGCATCGGATTCCGATAATGACAAACGTATTCATTCAGTGGAGTCATGTGCACTGCGAGCCAAGAAACAACAACCGCAGATATTGGAGTGAGGACTCCAGTTCTAAGTCTTTTACTCTTCTCTCTACTGGTCGTAACGCTTTTTCTAGATTTCCAAATCATGACAGCAATTTTCGTCACTACAGGAAACTGACAGACTCAACAACATCTGTTTTTTTTTAAACAAACCCGGTCATTGGAGGAAGAACTGCCCTAAACAACGAGACTCCAGTAAACAGTGATATAAATCATGAGTATTTTGACAATTTTGATTTTACTCTTTTCTGATACACAATTAAAAATTTGCATTTTATTTGAGTATGAAACTTCGAGTGAAAATGTGAAAGGTAGATTAAAAATTCATTTATATTTCTAGAAAAGAATTCTTGCAGATTCGTTTGTCTTAAATTTATAGAAAACGGTTATTCAATTCCATTTTTAACATTATCTCCATGTAAATTTGACAAAAATGATAATTTGGCAGTGAATAATGCAGAATTTTTTTCTGAAGCAATTTATGATTTACTGAATAATGGGTGTATTTCTTTAGTAAGAGACATCCCTAAAGTTGTTAATCCTCTTAGTGCCGCCACTAACAGTTCCGGGAAAAAGAGACTTAGTTTTGATTTACATGAAGTAAATTTATATGTCTGGAAGAATAAGGTTTAAAGATGCTATGAACTATTTTCAGGCTGATCATTTTATTTTTAAATTCGATCAGGATACCACAATATAGACATGGCTGAATGGTGTCGAACCTATTTTGGGTTTAGCTGACTGGAACAGTTTTATGTTTTTAATGTTTTACCTTTTGGATTGATATCAAGTCCTTACGTATTTACCAGACCTTAGAACTTTAGTAAAGTTTTGGAGATCTAACACGGTTAATTTTGTATTGTATCTCGATGATGGCTGCTGTAGCAATGATACAATCCAAAATACTCTTGCTGATTCTGATTTTATTTACCAGTCTTTGGCTGATGCAGGCTTTTTAAACAATAAAGAGAAGTCAATTTTTATCCAAACTCAATTAGTAACTTGGCTTGGCCTTACTTGGGACTCCTTTAAGTTTCAGTTAGGCATTCCAGATAAGAGAGTTTCTGATGTTTTAAGTAATTTAGATTCCATCTTATATTCTTTACATAGTGTTTATGCACGTAAACTAGCTTTCAGGTCACATTATATCCATGGTGCCAGTTATAGGGAATGTGTCCCGTGTTATGACCTGTAACCTGTACAAGTGCAATGAGTCGAGACGATCGCGGGATTACTTATTCACTTTAAGTGATCAGGGTGTAAAAGATGAGCTATTGTATCAAACAGTTTAATGTCAAAAAGCTTGCAAAGTACGATTTGCCTACAGTGGTAGCCTTTTCTGATGCAAGTAATTATGCTTGCGGTGCATTTTCAACAGATAATGAGAAATACATTTTTCATAAAATGTGGACGGAGGCAGAAATGACAATGAGTTCTACTTGGAGAAAGGTCAAGGCTACTTCACTTTACTTAGATTATTTTCAAAATGATCTTAATGGTAAATCTATCAAATAATTTACCGACAGCAAGTGTTGTGTTTCTGTGATATCCACCTGCAAAAATTAGCTTATTCTATTTTTTCTATTTGTGTGAACAACTGTATCAATTTGGATATTCAGTGGATTCCAAGAACTTCGAATAGCCAAGTTGATAAACTTAGTAAAGTTTTTGATTTCGACGATTGGGGCGTTTCTGTTGAGTTTTTTCAATTCATTGATAGTATCTTTGGGTCTTATACTGTTGACAGGTTCGCTGATAGCGCCAATAAAAAGTGCCATTATTTTGCTCCAGATTTTTTACTCCAGGTACTCATTGGTGTTGATGCTTTCTCAAAGAATTTGGCTCATCATAATAATTGGCTTGTTCTACCAATTAACTTGGTTTCTAGAGTCATAAGACATTGTTTAGCGTCTGCGGCAGAGGGCACATTGGTTGTCCCTAATTGGCCCTCTGCTCCATTTTGGACCTATATATATGCAAGTAATTGGCAATGTCATCGATATATTTCAGACATTTTAGACTTTAGGGATACAAGTAATATATATGTTCTAGGTTCAAATAAGAACTCTATATTGGACCTAATAAATTTTGTGGAAGTGTATTGGTGGTAAAAATTGTACCAAACTGATTACATCTGTTTAAAGTCATTAACAATTGTTATGCTTTTTATTATTGTTGTGGTACAGATTTGTTTTCAAGTGTACAATTTTGATACAATATCAAGTAATAACTTATATTGAGTGGGACTGGGAGACCAGTGATTGTCACTCAGGTATAAATAGAAAAAATATGCAAGGTTTCTCAGATGTTGATACAAGGCCAGGGATAATCACTTGGTTGCCAGGTACAGCCACTCATAGATATCTTTATGATTTTTCATAGGGTAACCACTTGGTTTTCAGATTATTGTGCAGAAAAGTATCGAGAAACCACTTGGTTCCCATTTTTAAGTACAGAAAATTAGATTGGGTAACCGCTTGGTTCCCAGGTTTAAGAGTGGAAAGTAGAATGGGTAACCATTTGGTTCCCAGGTTTATGTGCGGTAAACAGAATGGGTAACCAATTGCTTCCCAGAAATAAAATATTGTGTACCGGTATCTCTAATTCATATTCCTAATGATTAAATTTTATAAAAGAGTAAATAAATAATCAAAAATAATTTATTAAAATTCTGAAATAAGGGTTTGCTATTAGCTTTAATAATCTTCAAGGGATTGTTATTTCAGCAATATTATAATGCGTTTTCTCTTATTCTACATATTGCAGATTTATTTCGAGAAAGTAGATGGAAAACATTTGGCGGTTTGGAAAATGTTTACCTCAAAAGTTTAAGTAATAGCCTCCCATGTGTTGTTCTTAAATCTAAGGCAGATATCTCTAACAAAAAATAAAATACAAGTTTCAAACATTGGTGCAAATGGTGTAGTGATTTTAGTCTATCTTCAATGCCTGCTTCGGATTATCATGTGAGATTGTATTTAATAGCTCTTATGCAATATAATGCATCATCTTCTACACTTGATCGGGCATTTTATTCTATTAAATGGGCACACCAGATAACTGATATGGATAATCCATGTGATAAATTCTTGGTTAAAAATATCAGCTGGTGTTAAAAGGATGGTAGCTAAACCTGTGAAGAAAAAAAGAAGCAATAACACCTGAAATTCTCTCTTAATTGGTACAGCAATGTGGTTCCAATTTATATGACAAATGATCCATTACTATGTGTCTTCTAGCCTACATTGGTTTTTTAAGATTTTCTTACCTTATTAACATCAGAGCGTGTGATATAGAGTTTAATGATTTGTATGTATCTTTATTGAGAAGATCAAAACTGATCAATAAAGAGAGGGTAATCGAATTTTAATATCAAAATTAAATTCTCCAACATGCGATGTTTCCTTTCTGAGAGATTATATTTTATCTGCTAATATAAATTTAGAAAGTGATCAATTTATCTTTAGGCAAATTATTTTTTGCAAATCATCACAAACATACAAACTAAAAGATTCAGGTCACTTATCTTACACAAGAGTGAGAGAACTTTTGTTGGAAAAACTCAGTGCTTTAGGATTAGATATCAGCAAATATGGTTTACATTCATTGCGCTCAGGGGGCGCTACTGCTGCAGCTAACAGAGGGGTGCCTGACAGACTTTTCAAAAAACATGGTCAGTGGAAAGCCGATAGGGCCAAAGATGGCTATGTTAAAGAAGATTTAACTTCTTTACTTTCAGTGTCCATAAACCTTGGTTTGCAATGGATAAAAATAAACGATTTTTTTTCACACTTTCCCGTCCTTTGATTATTTTCGGGACATCTCCTAAATGATTGTTGTTGTTGATGATAAATATTTAATGTGTCTTTGAGCGGTGAGCGATTTAGAACATAAATGTATTTAATCAACTTTGTAATGTAGGAGTGTCTAATAAATAATGCCTGTGTAGATTTTTAGTTGAGTGTTCGATTAGATCATGTGTATTGTGGGTATGAGACGGGTGATTGGTTATGAAAAGGCTTTTAAATCCATCCATGTGAAGTAGTATTCATTTGAGTCTTTGCCACCAAGCAAGCTGGTTGCTTTCTAATTTTATAAATTATATTTTCAGATTTTTAATATCAATACAGAACTACATGTAGAATTACTGGATAAGATATAAAGGATTCCACAGTAAAGAGCGCGGTGAGTTACATTGTAAAAATTTACACAATTAAAGCACAGCTTCAGCTACCTGACAAGAGACATCTCCTAAATGATTGTTGTTGTTGATAAATGTTATAATAATAGTATATAACTTAAAAGTAGAACATATATAGAGGAATATTATGATATGTTTATTTGTAAGTGTTTCTTACCATTATCGTTCCTTCTCCTAATGTTTTCTCCAATTATTGGTTGATTACGTAACCAATTAACAAACTTCATGCAGCTACGATCGTTCTTTCGTAGGACTGTTTTCACCAGAATTTCTATTTTCTTCATACTTCCAGTACTTGCCTTAATCAGTTCTATGTCTTCTTTACTTAATATATCACATGAATACAGGTAATCTGATGTCATTTCAGGATGAAGATTTTCCTTCAGAAAACGGAACTGACCTTGTAATATTTTTCTGTTTTCTGAAATATGATGCAAATATGTTGTAAATTTAATTGCAAATATCCAATAAGTGCAAATTGTTGGAAATTCATTGAAAAATTATATATATATATATATTGTTTAGTTAGTTTGTATTTGCGAAATGTATTTTGAGACAGTCGATGAATCTACAATTGATTTCGAAAGTACAGTTAAAATTAACCTACAAAAGTTAAGCTCAAGCAATTTTACTGAGAACAATTTTATTAAATTACCTACAAAAGATACCAGAGTTTCAACAACAGAGAAACCTAAGAGAAAACAGAGTAATACTGTGAACATTGGCTTCTAGACAAGAGATCCCAGAGGGATCATGGCGCCCATCATGGAATGTTCTATTTCTGATCTATGACAGATTGTTCTTTTCTTTTCTTTTCTCTTATTTTGTGTCTCAACACTGAATTTTAACTTAAATCCATATTTCCGTTAAATATTATGTTCACAAGATTATAGCAAAACTGGGTTTGATCTGAACATAATATATGTACATTTTATGAGAGAATGGAATTCAACATAGCCGACAGGTGCAGGCAGTGGCTGAAAATTTTCTTTCAGCTGCTTGAGTCCAGGACTTTTTTGTTAAATTTTGCCTGGGTCCTGTCCTCTAACATGAACTTATGGGTCGAATAACAATAAATCTAAGTCAGCGTTTTAATATAATCAATCAATACAAATAACTATTACATAGGGTGGGAACACAAAATTATATAAACCAAAAACTGCCACAAAATCATATAAGAAAATGACAATTTAACTTTACAAAGGAACAAATAAAGTTTAGAAATAAAGAAGTTGACAGAACAGTCATTCATTGATTCAGACTTGTTAGGTCACCGGACCCACACAGCAAGAAAACAACAGAGTCCGAAAGTAAAATATTTGGGTCCCGAACCTCAGACTTAAGGAATTTTCAGCCCCTGCAGGTGTCCATCTTGGATTTTGATTGCTCTGAAAATGTAATATGCACATCTAGACCTCAGCAGGAACCTCCATAATTAATTTGGAAAAGATTCCTTTAGTACATTCTGAGAAATACATACTTCCATTGTCAAAATCCAAAATGGCCACCTGTCAGCCATGTTGGAATCCAATTTCTCCGAAAATGTCATATGTACAACTAGACCCCACGGGAAAAATTATGTCGAATTTCAAGGAAATCCTTTCAGTCCTTTCTGAGAAATAGCAATAAGAAATTTCCTATGACCAAAATATAAGATGGCCACATGTTGGCCACATTGCATTCCAATCTCTCTGAAAATGCAATATGCATAACAATATCTTATGGGGAACCTTGATGTCAAATTTCAATCTCAATACTTTCTAAGAAATAGCGGTAACAAACTTCCTATGGTCAAAATCCAAGACAGCTGCCTGTTGGCAATATTTGATTCCAATCCCTCTGAAAAATGTAAAATGCACATCTAGACCTCAAGGGAAACCTCTATGTCAAATTTCAACGAGATATCTCCAGTCCTTTGTGAGAAGTAGAGTTAACAGACTTCCTGTGGTCAAAATCCAAGATGGCCACCTGTCGGCCATGTTAGATTCCAATCACTTTGAAAATGTAATATGCACAACTAGATGTCAAGGGAAACATACATGTCAAATTTCAAGGAGATCCTTTCAGTATTTTTTGAGAAGTAGCTATGACAAATTTCCTGTGGTCAAATTCCAAGATGGCCACCTGTCGGCCATGTTGGGTTCCGATCTCTTTGAAAATGTAATATGTACAACTAGACTTCAACAGAAACTTTTATATCAAATTTTACGGAGATCTCTTCTCTACTTTCTGAGAAGTAGCGGTAGCAAACTTCCTTTGGTCAAAATCCAAGATGGCCGCCTGAAAATTTAATATACACAAATAGACCACAAGGGGAACCTTCATGTCAAATTTCAAGGAGAACCCTCCAGTCCTTTCTTAGAGATAGCGGTAACAAAAATTGTTCAGAACGGACGGACGACGGACAGACCACAGATGCAGGGTCATATGAATAGTCCACCATCAACAGATACCTTTTTACAAGAACAGACCAAATGGGCCCTAACAGTCACTCGATCAAAACATAATTAACTTCATTGGCATAAATCTGATAATTTCAATCCTACTGACTTTTTGTAGATCTTTGTGTGCTGAACATTTCTGCTTCTTTCACTTTCTCTCTATCAATCATACTTTTCAGGATAATGTCAAAAACAGCCCAAAACATGAAAATCCTACTTACAATGGTAAATAACTCCCATAAGACTTGACTTGACAATTTCGGCCCTTTAACATTCTTGTAGGTCTGTGCATGGTAAACATTTCTCTCTATCTATTATAATTTTCAAGGTAATGGTACAAAACTGCCCTGAACAGGAGAAATCAACTGGGAAATAAATAAGTGTTGATCTAACAATTTCAGCCTTTCTTCTCTCTATCTATTATACTTTTCAAGATAATTGTACATAACTATCCAAAACATCAGAATTTCACGTAAGAGGAGAAATAAATCCCATAAAGGTCTACCTCACAATTTTGGCTTTCTTGACTTTTATGTAAATCTTTGTGTGCCGAACATTTTTCTTCTTTTACTTTCTGTCTATTATACTTCTCAAGATAATAGTACAAGATGGTCCAGTACATGAGAAATCAATGTAAAAGGGGAAACAACTCCCGTAAGGGTAGACCTGACAATTTTGGCCATGTTGACGTTTTTGTATATCTTTACATGCTGAACATTCTATTGCTTTCACTTTCTCGCATTCAAACTTATCAGAATAATGGCAAAAGCAGGACAAAATATGATAAATCCACTGAGATGGAAAATAACTCCCATAAGTGTTGACCTAACAATTTCGGTCTTAACTTTTCGCATGCTAAACATTTTGCTTTTTTTCCCTTTGTCTCTATATTGTACTTTTCAAAATAATGGTACAATACAGCCCAAACCATGAAAAATAAACCAATAAGGTTCGACTTGACAATTTCGGTCTTTCTGATGTTTTTGTATATCTTTCCTGCTGAACAGTTTTGCTCTTTCATTTTCTCTTTATCTATTATGCTTTCTAAAAAGTTCACTTATAAGGAGAAATAACTCACATAAGGGTGGACATGTAAGCTTCTACCAAAATATTTTATTTTTATTTTGGCAAGTCACTCATTTCAAGTTATATTTTGTAGTTACATATATAAACCTCAGATACCAAAGTATAAGTATTTAGGATCTCCAGGATATAGATACAAATCTGGTAAAAATGGACAAACACGGACCTCTGGAAACCAAGATGTGGGATCAGGTGCCATGGAGGAGTAAGTATCTCATGTCGACCGGTCACACCCGCCGTGAGTCCAGTCAAGTCCAACAGAATTACGTGAGGAATGAATCCTCGTCATAATTGGCACAGACGTCTCAACAACCGTCAACAAAAAGGCAACTCAACATTTCACTTAGTGAAACAGAGTAATTGCAAACAGGACTATTATACCGACCGTAAAATTTGCAGAACGTTGACATCAAACGCGGTTTTCGATATTCCTGTGTCAATAATTTGTCAGTGTGTAGTTTACCTCTGTATATGAAAGGTTCATATGTTGAACATGTCCTGGCATATCTGATCATTTGTGAAATATAAACTCCATATGTGGATGACTGTGGGATATTACTACTTAAATGTGGAAAATTTACAATGTGAAACCTGAAATCGTATAGCTTAGTTGCCAATATCCCATCTGTGTCTATAGTAAATAAAATGTCTAAGTATGAAGCATGTGTGTTTGATTCTGCTGTATTTTCAATTTCTAGTTCACTGGGATATTTGATCTGTAGATAACTCCCAACAACTTTCCCATATAAATGTACATATATTAAATCAAATATATCTGCTGACTCATTCTTTAGCAATGTGAATCATGCTTAGTCCTAACTCGTGTATTCTATCAAGTTTGGTTCAAATTAACCAAATAGTTCTTGAGAAATATTCAAAAATGCTAAAAAAAAACATATTTCTGTTTACTAAGGTACCTTTAACCCCCATAACCTTGATATTTTATCGAAATGATCCGTAGATAACTCCTCACAACTTTCCCATATAACTTTGTACACAAAAAGTCGATCAGCTTTGAGTTATTAAACAATTTTGTAATACAATTGTATGGTATGTTACTGATCACCCCTATTGACTCCTTTATATGGAAATATTTCAGTTTCCTTCGCAAACCTTGTAGATATGGACTTTACAACCATGCATACAAAATTTGAAAATCATCTAATTATTGGTTCATTACAAGATTTTTAAAGATGTACCAAGATGAACTTCTCTTTTTAACCCTCAACTGGTTACCTTTTTTACCTGGTATCGTTAAACGAGATGTAAATAAATTCTTGTACATAATAAGAGGCCCAATGGGCCTTGACGGTCACCTGAGCAAAACTTAATTAGCTCCCATAAGCAATGACCTGACACTAACTGCCCTAATGAGTTTTTCAGTAGATTTTTGCATGAAGAAAATTTTTGCTTCATTCACTTTCTCTCTATCAATTGTACTTTTCAAGAGAACGAGTAACAAGAAACAAGACCTGTCCTAAACGGGACAAAGTTTGGTTACTTGTATGACAAAGACAAAATTTTGGTCATGTCTGAATCGTGACCTTGCCCTACTATGTATGATTTATGTTCAAAAATACATTAAAGGGGGAAATAACTCCTATAAGGGTTGATCTGACAACTTCGCTTCTCTAGACTTTTTGTAGATCATTGTGTGCTGATCATGTTTGCTCCTTTCACTTTCTCTCTATCTATTATACTTATTGAGATAATGGCAAAAAATTGCCAAAATAAGAAAAAATACATTAAGGGGAAATAACTCAAACAAGGGTCGATCTAACAATTTCGGCTTTGTAGACTTTTTTGTAGGTCTTTGCGAGCTGAACATTTTAGCTTTTTCACTTTCTTTCTATCTATTAAACTTATTGAGATAATGGCAAAAAACTGTCAAAATAAGGATAAATAGACTAAAAGGGGAAATAACTCCAATAAGAGTTGATCTGACATCTTTGCCTCTATAGACTTTTTTGTAGATCGTTGCATGCTGATAATTTTTGCTTCTTTACTTTATCTCTATCTATTATACTTATTGAGATAATGCCCAAAACAGCCAAGATAAGGAAAAATACATTAAAAAGGGGAAATAACTCCAACAAGGGTCGATCTGACAATTTCAGCGCTGTTGACTTTTTTGTATATCTTTGCGTGCAGAACATTTTAGCTTCTTTCACTATCTCTCTATGTATTATACTTGTAGAGACAAAGGCAAACAACAGCTTTAATAAGGGAAAATAAACTAAAATGGGAAATAACTCCAATACGGGTCCAATAGAATTTTTTGTAGATCTTTGTAAGCTGAACATTTTTGCTTCTTTCACTTTCTCTCTATCCTTTATACTTATTGAGATAATGGCAAAAAACTAGTCAAAATAAGGAAAAATACACTTAAAAGTGGAAATTACTCCATAACTCCAATAAGGGTCAACCAGACAATTTCTGCTCTGTAGAAAGTTTTGTAAATCTTTACGTTGCCTCAATCAGATTCTTTCTATCTATTATTCTTATTGAGATAATGTCAAAAAAACAGCCAAAATATCCCATTTACTAAAGTGCCCCTAGTGGCATGTTTATTGATGGATTTCATTTTAATTCGCAAACTTTGTAGACAATGATTTAACAATCATGCACACAAAATATGAAAGTCATCTGAACACCTAGCCCCTTTTCCTTCGTAAACTTTATGCAGCTTCACATGGGGATACTTCCTGCCAAGTTTGATTGAAAATGGCCCATTCGTTC
This sequence comes from Atrina japonica, assembly GCA_030159075.1. Taxonomy (NCBI): domain Eukaryota; kingdom Metazoa; phylum Mollusca; class Bivalvia; order Pterioida; family Pinnidae; genus Atrina; species Atrina japonica. The sequence goes on from BROG01000845.1 coordinate 69,407, forward strand.
TTGAGAAGAAGTCAAAAATGTTTAAAAGTTAATAACACGCGACGGACGACAACATACAAAAGACGATCGCTATAGGTCACCTTGAGTCTTTGGCTCAGGTGACCTAATAAAAAGCACTGAGTTTATATATATATATATATATATATATATATATATATATATATATATATATATATATATATATATATGTATATATATAATATATATATATATATATATTATATATATATATATATATACATATATCAACAATAGACTTTTGTTTTAAGGATATTGATCACTTCGTTATGATTCTTGGGACATCATGGGACATGGAATATAGAGGTGCAGTCAGAGATTATGTATTGATTCGTTATTTGCATGACTTCATACAAACCAAGTTCTTTATATTCAAGTTTTACTTTTTATATTATAACAAACTCTTAATAAAATCAGCTCTGAATTTTCGTTTTCATTGACGTTACATGCATTTATTGCTCAATGTAATTACCAGCATGTTCCAAAATCATTATTCAAAAATGTTATTATACTGTCATTCGGCCATTGAGCCATGTTTGTTCTTCTGGTAAACAGTAAGGGGTCTCGAAAGAAGTGACATGGCTCAAATGGCAGTACGAAGCAGATTGCTTTGTTTATGTTTTGGAAGGGGCTTGATCTTTGGAATAATGGAATAACTTTTGGATTTACTATGGATGAACTAATCATTTTTCTGTTTGTTGCTGTTTGTATGTTGCTGAAAACTTCACTAGATGCACAGATGAAACGTCTGTAGACACGGTAGATCTATACACAAAAATACAGGTAAGATGAGAATTGTTCAGCTTCTGGGACTTTGCATGATTCGTGTTGAGTACAGATAACAATGAAGACCGATATAACTAATCCGCATTTTATACCTGCTGTGGGACTTGATTTTCTGGAGAAACAATTACAAGTATGTCAGCTGTATAGGGATATGAAGTGGGAATGTTTCAAAACATTCTTTTCAACACACGTTTTTTTATTAAAAGTTCAAAAGCTTTTTATTAGATGATATATAATCAAACTTAATTCTGTTATAAAACCTTCCGTAGCACAGAAATACTGTCTTCCATGCTGAGACATTTTGGGGAAGTCACTAGAAGGACTGGAAGTTAGAGGGGCTGAATAATTAAAAGTGACAAGCTATCAATCAATACAGAAAATAAACGTTCTGGATGAAGTTTTAAGTCCCAACACTTTCCAGTGTTTCAGAGTCTAATGAACATTTTTTTACACCCGCAAGTTTAAATTTTAGGTAATTAAGATTAACAACATTTAAATTACACATTCTAGAGTAATCGTTCCTATTTGTCATGATGTCTACAAGTATCTAGTGAAAAATAAAACGTTTTGCCCATGCAGTTTGCCATAACCGAAAAGTGAGTAGAATCATCCGTATGATAATCAAAAGGTTACTCCGCCCCTCCATCTTATGTGAATCGGACACTATCATCGCGTCTATATAAAGTGTTATGAACTGTCTGACCGCCCATTGACAAACATGTGCCACAGTCGTCTGACGGACGATGAGACATATGCTCTCTTCGAAAGTACAGCTATAGAGGTGAAAAGCATATGTGCCATACCATTTAATTCTGCAAACTCCATGGTTCTGCCTTGTGTGTGTGAATTCAAATCCTGTCTGCTCATTGTTAACATCTTCATTTGTGTTTGTCAGTTCATTCCTGCAAAACAAGTGTAAGATAAAAGTGACAATATGACAAACGAGGGGTTCCTGTTTCTCACAAATGCCTGAATATCTTGGCGAGGCCATACAATGCATCAATGTATTCTAAAAATAATGTAAAATTTAGTGCACTGCATTCATATCAAACAAATGTATCAAAATTGAATGCTGTCACATATGATCTGTTGAACTGCAACATAAACAAAAAGTCGTATATTGTCACCTATTTATTTGATCGCTTATTACCTAAGTTCACTGGACAGCCACCTATATGTACCTGACATTATATACACATTCTCTCTTATTTATTCATTTCTATGATTATCATTATCAACTTTGGGACTTAAGTTGTTCCTGGTAATGTGAAAGTGATTATCCTAAAATTGCCCCACGGGTGATGGCTACCTCTAATGAGAGTCGAGACGACTCTTTTAATTGAGGGGGATAATGTGGCAGGGTTAGTTATACGGTGTTCCTACTAGCTTAAGCTAGTGGGGTCTCCCCTTTAGCTCAATCGGTAGAGCACCAGACTCGTAAACCAGTGGTCCTAGGTTCGAATCCAAGCAGAGGCAGTAATTTGTCTCAGTTATATGTATATCAATCTAAGCAGTTAAACATATTTTCGAAAAAAACACAGCTCACATAGTCTCAACTGGCATTTCATCATTTTAAGACAAAATGCCACTGAAATCTATTCTGTAACTAAACATGTTTGTATATTGATGACATAACAACTAAATACCCCGGACATAGGTTAGTTGAAAAAGTGTAAGGAGAGCAGAGCTGCTATTTTGAATATAAGATGGCAATTTGCTGATGAATATTTGTGTGAAGTTTCAAGGTAATCCGATCAAAGGTCAAGGTCACAGCTCAATTCATTTTCAAATACTTTTCAAATATATGTTTGAGAACTTGAAAGTTTCAAAATTCATTGAAAACTTCCATTCTTATCTCATTTATTTTTCAAGTATTTTTCAACCATTTGGTCCCGTACCAGATCGGATGACCCCGTTATTGCTTCAGCAACAACCTCGCATCTAGTTATTATTGTTATTTTTTTCCTATTAGATTTTGTGTCAGCTCTAGAGCAAAAACGGCTCAGCCGATTTTGCTCAAATTTTCAGCGTTTGTGCACAGCATCAAGCTACAAATAGGTTTTTGAAAATTTTCAAAAGATACAGTACTATGGACCTTGGAGCAGAAATGATACTATCTGCGTACTACAATAATATATACAGTACAAATACAATAAAAATGTTTTTTGTGAATGCATAGATGGCTAATTGCTTAGTACATTGTTCATCAGAGGGTTGAGGGTTCGAACCGCAGCAGGTGAATTTGTAGGCACCTGCAGCCCTTTTCACAAAAAATCTTAAGATTATTCTTAAGATAAAATCTTACGATTATCGTAAGATAAATCTTAAGTCATTTTCATAAAAGCTATCGTAAGATTTAATTTTCTCTTAAGATTTAATCGTAAGATAAAATCTTAAGTTTTTCTCTTACGATTAAAGTAAGCATAGCAACGACGTTTCACTTTCGATTCGCATGCGCATACAATTTTTCCGGTAAGGCGTCACATGTATTTTAGTTGAATATGATCCAGAAAAAAAATATTTTTGGTGTAAATGAAATTTAATCAAGTTTGAATAATGATTAAATAAAGTTTCACAAAGCTCTACTTATTTTTTACTCCAGCCTTTTGAAATTACACAATACTAGCGTATTTGTTTGTGTTTTACATGTATTATGTTATCTAGATCTATACGGGCATCAGTAAATTTATATGTTTATAGGCTATGTTTTTGTGTATTAACATTTTAAAATTCTATTTCGTAATTTAAATGTGTGTGTTGAGTAGGCTTCTCGTTTGCGTTTTAGATATTCATACTGCCAGGTGTTCACTTTTAAATTCATAAATTTTTAAATTTATCATTGAACTTCACCCAATTTAAAATTGTTTACAATATAAACAGTACTTCCTTCGTGAAATACCTAGTAGTAAATTATTTATACGATATCGTGTGTTTATATTTTAGATCTAATTGTATTTCATAAAAATTTGTTTTTTTTACATTTATTTTACATATCCATTTAGATACACGATTATACTAAATTGTTATAGAATACAAGCCTTAGTGAGGATGTTTTAGGTTTAAAATTTTTGAATAAATTATGAAGCAATATTTCATTTGAGACTATGGGTCACGCACCTTTGAAAAAAATAAAGCTGGAAATTCGTAAGCTTGCAGACTCCATCTCACGACAAGTTCGGTGTCCCATTGTTAATCTCAAAGGGATTATTTTCACAGCAAACGGTCCTATAGGGTATCCTTCCCTGGAGATGGTGTAGTTTTACAAGTTTTGAAGTTTTTAGACACTAAATTATGACCTGTTTGTCCTTCAAAGTATCACATCGCATTAGCGGATATAGAAAATTTGTAAAAGTGGTGCCGATGGTGACATTGGATTATTACTTTTTAAAAAATGTCGTGTACAACTTTTATATCTTGTATATCTCACCAGAGCTAAACCGATAATTTAAAGGGGGGCATAAGTCTTGATATTGTTGCTGAACGGAGCGAGTCGGGAAAATTCTGTGTTTTTTTAGGAATCTAGAGAAACTGAAGGTTTTACACCTATTTTGTCAACTATAGGGATCGCATTTCGTAAGGGGATCGGGGTTTACACTTCCAGAAAAAAAAGAAATTTAAAGTCCATAGACACCTTTTTCTACATTCAGACGTGACAATATGGCCTTTGCCTGATAATCCGCTAATAAATCAAATTGATTATCGTTCTCAAAAGAAGATAACTGATTCAGCAAAAAAGTGCAATGTTAAATGTATATTAAAATCGGAGCAGAAATTCGACCAAGTAGTCTCAAGGATTTTTTTTATTTTTAACTAAGCTTTGAGAGCCCTACCGTCCCTCTAAATCCGCCGATGCAATTTAAATATTTCCTGGTAATGATGATGATAGATCTAGTAAACTCGACTTCATTTGAAACACCCCTTATCAGCTTTGATCGACCTGTTACATGACGTCAGAGTGCGTGACTTTAAGAACGCTAGGATTTGGTACAGATGTAAACAATAGTGGCAGGGCTAGCAAATTTTAATTTTCTTGACTAAATCTATCATTGTAGATCTATTAAAGGATTACAAAAGGTATGCATATGTTATCATATCATGACAACGATATAGGCATAGATTTCTATTCTAGATCTAAACCATTTCTATTTTTCTGATTCACGGATTATGTGACGAGGACAGTACAATATCATGGTAGCCTAGATCTTTTGTAGTTTCAACACAAAGTAATCGATCTAGTCCTAGATTTATTAACCTACTAAATACAAAATGCCCCCAGGATATGGGGAGGAATTGCATGATATTTTCTGTGTGCCTTTCAATTAAATCTCTTGTTGTGTCTGCTAAGTTCACGATGCAGTGCCTCGGAAAAACCTAACGGCTGGTCAATATTTAGTGACTCGTCGATCTATCTATAGTTATAGCTATACTCACATTTTATTGTCAAAAATACGTTCTCTGCGAATAGCTATTCTGTTAATCATATCAAACAACATATCAGATCATCTTTTTTTTCTATGGAGACACTTACGATTATATTGATAAAATCTTAAGAGTAAAAATTTCTCTTAAGTGTGGGTGATAGCTCTCTTAAAGTTACGACAAATTTTTATCTTAAGATTCACTTAAGATTTTTCATGAAAACCATAACAATCTTAATTTTACTCTTAAGAGTAAAAGTTATCTTAAGATTTTTTGTGAAAAGGGCTGCTGGTTATTTTATGTATTTGTGATATATTGCATATCTCTCTTTTCTTTTCTTTGTCTTACTTAATTTTGTTTTCTTTCCTTTGATTTCGTTTTTGTTCGCTTGTTTCGTGTAATGAGAGACAGAGAGAGACACAGAGAGAGAGGAACATTGCCAAATCAACAAATTGCGTAGGAGACCACATTAAGTTGTTTAAAATAGAAAATGTTCATTAATTCTTCTGAAAATTTCTAAATTCATATCTCCTAAGTGCCAAACAGACAAATGATTGCCTCAGTACTGAGGTTTCACTGTAAGCAAACCAGGTCTGGTAGATATCGGTCTAGCTTCTGAAACTTTGTATTCATTATTGATATAATCATACATATAAAAATGTTTTATTATGATACCAACTCAGATTTGATACTTGTCAAACAAAATAGCTACAGGTACACACACTAATCATGAAGCAGTATTGGCATTTAACGAATGCACATGATTAGTCATCTGACAAATGGATAAGATATTATCTTATTTCAATGTCTTATTACAAAGAATAAAACAGTAGATGAAATCAGATAGTTATTGTGAACAATCATTTAAAACAGAAGACAAAGACAAAAGATAGGCATAGATAATACTAGTGAAGAATGACTTTAAAATACTAAGTATTTATGTAAATAAGACCTACTTAAACTTAAAAACGTCACTACTGCTAATAATAAAGTCAATATTTAGTCTAAATATCTAAATCAGCATACTCTCTGTCGAAGAAAACACCGCAGTGACGTAGCTGAAGTAAATATTTTTATCATAGACAATACTCGTTTTAATCAAATGCACAATAATCCTTGCAAATTGTGAACGCCTTTCAATCACTAACATAAATATGGTCCACCTGGACCCAGTTGTTCATCAATTGATTGAATTTTAACCCTCGTTTAAATATCGTAACCCATGATTAAAATTTAGCCTAAGGTTGAATTCTGTTGCTCAATAATAGGTTAAATATAACTTGACGCTAACTCATTCTGGACACCTGGTCCTACCTCGTTTGGGATTTTCAATTGTTCTTCTTGTTGAGACTAGTTGTATATCTAAATTGTCGTTTTCCATTGTACTTTGAGTTTCGATTATCCATTGGTACTGAATATGGGAAATAAAGCCATAATTTGAGGCTCGGTTACATATTTTAACCAATCAAGAGTTATTATTTCGAAATGGCAGAAAGATTGTCGTTATGGTGAAAATTTACCCTGGTGTATGTTAACCTAGGTTATCATAGTAAAACGAAAGTTATATTTAACCGATAGTTAAATCTAACAAATAGATGAACAACTGGGTCCTGATAGAATGTATTTTTAATGCGATATCTTTTGATTTCCCAGCACATTAATAAATGCTACATTTTTGTCAAAATATCGCATATTTGTTGACAGCAACACATCAGATACACCATGTATATAAAACAACTGTTTTAAATTGATGTTACATTTGAGTAGTAAAACTTATTTGTCTATCGCAAAGTAAGAAAACTATTTAGATTTTTTTTTTCAAACAATTAGATTCAAAATTCTTGATAGATGAATGTTCAAAATGCTTTTTTAACTAAATTATAAAAAGAAGGTATTAAAATATATAATGTCTACCTTTACTTCCATTCTTCCTCGAGTCAAAAAAAAGGTCAATTCCACTGAAAGGAAATCACCACATTTAACACCAAAATGTTCACGACTTTGTACACAACAATGAGCCTTGTTTTGTAAATAAAACAAATGTATAATTTTGAATTACTAAAATAGTTGCATCAGATAGTCAGAGACATAAAGCCACACCTTTGTCTTGATAAATATGTTACGTTTAACTTGGTTTTTCCTGTCTAATTACCTTCCTGGTTTACGTCACAGTCTATTGATCATTAAGTTGTAAACAGTTCACTACTTGATTTGTACATGTAAGTTTGTAAGTGGTGTCTATTTGTATCAGGTAATTTTAGTACCTGGTGTTCTTCGAATGATTAATTTATTTTCAGTTTCTATGAATATGTTTTTTTCGGAATATTCAATTATCAATATGGCTATCCACTTTGAGCAAGGATATCTTTTTATCAGATAGCTCAACGACAAAATTAGAACCTCATGCTAAGTGTTGCTCCTAATCAATTTAATAGATGTCTGTTTTGAATTGTGTTCACTCTTTTTGGGAGTTCAATTTATTTTTTAAAAAATGTTACATTATTCAGCTATTTTCATACAAAAAAGCAGCAAAGAAGATACGTTTTGGGTGAACCTTTAATTGGGGTACCACTCTATTGGGGTAACCCTTTATCAGAGTACCCTTCAATTTTGATGGCCCTCCATCGAGGTATCCTCTATCGTGGTGATAATCTATCGGGATATTCCCACTTAAGAGATGACAGTCTATTATCTCCATCCCAGTTGGCCTCTATCAGGGTATCCCTCTATAAGGCTATACCTCTATAGGGGCAATCCTCTATATAGGTACCCTTCTATCGAAGTTGCCCTTCAATGGGGTGTCCATCTCATGAGATTCCCCTCTATCAGATCTCCTGTTCAAATGACAGTCTATCGAGGTTATCCCCTGTCAAGGTATTCATCTCCGGATTCTTCTGTGTTTTGATGGGGGTGAAACGAAGCAGGACTTGTATTTACTCCGATGTGAATACGGAATTTATCTGGTTAACTAATGATACGGTTGAGCAGATATAACTTATCAAACCGTGATAAAAGATAAGATTTAGTTTCCCTCTATTAAAGTGATCCTCTTATGTACTATCCCTCTATGCTGGCATTCCTTTAAATGGGGTTACATCACAGTATCTAAATTGGTTTTTTTTTTTTGCTTATTGTTGTTTAACGTCCCACTTAAGAATATTTCACTCATATGGAGACGTTACCAAATTCTGGCGGGCTTCACATTTTGGCCTATACTCGGCACTTAAGGCTATTGAGCAGTGAGGGTTCTTTAACGTGCCTTTCATACAGTAAGAATCAGAAGCGTGAAAATGCTGAATCTAAACAAGATGTTAAAGAGAAACAGAGTTGATTATAAATCATAGAAGATAGAAATAAATCTAGTCTGACTTTACTTGAATTAGCGACCACGGTGACGATGATACAAAGGATGATTTTGAAGAAAAATTAATGATTGATGTTTCAAAGGAGGATAAAGTACCCCAAAGATCTTACTGGTCAATGTATAATGATGGCAAACACATTACTGGTTAGTGTCCAGGTAAGAAGGGTAACCTCTGTTGACTGGATATCGGGAGATTACATTGGATTTGAAAAAAAAATGGAAATGTCTGACTCAAAACTTCTGTGATGTTGACGAAGCCATTAAAAGATTCAAGGAAGGTATACCCATCCATTTAATGATACAGTTGGGTCAAATTTCAGAATGACATTATCAAGTGGTTATTCCATCATTCATATCACAATATACAATGGTTCCTAGCAAGAAGCAATGTATACAATTAATTTTTGCACAATGGGGAAAACTTAAAGATGCAGCACGAGAGGTAGAATAGCTGAATGGCGATGAGTTTGACAGCATGCAATTTTGTATTGAATGCCATCCTAACCAAGAGGGAGCCATGATCTGTCCGGACTGTAAAGAAGTGTTTTAAATAAATACTTCAGTAGAAAAGACTTTCATTTTATTATCGGATATATATTGATATTCTTATAATAAGATATTATTTTATTACATTTTTATCTGATGTTTTTATTTCATTTTTTTTTTTTTCATTTTTAAGGAGTTTAAAAAAAAACATACTGACAAACAGAAAACCCATTTAAAATGCACATAATTTGAAACTCAATATCGGATATATGATATTACCCATGTGTGAAATGGTGACAAGAGATAAAATTCTGAAATGTTGCTCTTTCACTAAAAACATCATATGCGGAACAAATAAAAAAGAGACACCAATGGTATTATTTCGGAATACGGTTTTCTTATAGTAGGAGCATGTGGGCCACTATTCAGGTTCTATAATTAGCCCATGTCTCATGGTATTTATCCAATCAGATTTCGAACTGTGCCATTTAATATTTTCCATAGTACATCAGCTAAATCCACCGTGTTTTACTTTACATAGTAAACTCGAGTCCGTCTCCTTTACCATATAAGTAGTATGTGATATACAGGGTAATTCAAATAACATGCCGCCCCCCACTTCAAATGCCTATAACTTTGCAAAGACACATGATAATCGAAAAATTGAAAGTTCATTAGATGGAGAATTAAGTTCAAGAAGACCAAAACCTATGATATCAGAAATATTTTATGATGCTATTGATGACATTATTCTAGATTAGTAGTATTTGTTTTAATACCAAAATGGATGACAAGAAGTACTGTGTGTCTCAGCAAACCTGGAAAGTGGTTTTTAGAAGGTTTACATCAAATAAACCATAAAGTTATCAATAAAATTGCTATTTTATTTCAAGAATGTAATAGTCGTTATCAATTCTGTAATCAAATATGAAGGAGATCCTCTAATACTCGATATCCTAGTTATATCCTTTATAATTTTGTCACCATGATAAGCGGTTTTGAAAACATTAATAGTAATGAATGTGGCAAGTTTGAAAAATATTTAATCTGTATGCATTAAAAATTATATACCAACAAATGTGTTATGAAACACTTTAATATGCTATATCCCTTATTTTGATATGATCCTTCTAACATATTTTATTAAATGGTATAGTCGGGACATGTTTTTTGAAACATCCTGTACATGTACCCTTATATGCATATACTCATATGAACACACACACACACACACACACACACACACACACACACACTTGACATGTGTATACACTATCGCTCTTATGAATAAATGCACAGTGTAGATAAACATATAATATAAACACTAAAAACCTCGTGACAAATGGTTGTCTTGCATACTGGCTCATAGATTTGAATTTGCTTTAGCATCGGTAAGTAGAGTGCACAATTACCGGTAACTGCATTACATTTCAATTTTGTGCTAAAAGTCAAATGGGTAAGATATACAGCCTGATAATGCTCTTGGCTTATCACAACCCGTCAGTGCAGTTCAATTTACTGGATTAAATCTAGTGCACAAGTACCGAAGAAGTTAGATGAATACCTAATAAGAGTACAAGAAAAAAATGCGAAGATGGTTCCATCTCTGGTCCAAAAGGAGTTAATATGTTTGGCATAACAAGCTTTATTAAGTTTGTTTACAATTTGTTGACGTTTGTATGTCAGAGCTTTTACTATCATGATACTGTCCAAATTTCTTTTAGTTTCTTTTCTAATGTGTATACGGCATCTTTGTCGTAATAGATATCATAGCTATATTACCAATGCCCATGATGATGGTTTCTGTCAATTAGACTTCATCAGTTGAGCTCCAATTATAAACCGATTTTCTGTACGAGTACTGTCTACACAAAACCGTCCTGGGACAATGCCAGAGGGCAATGTTTAACTTCAGTAATTTCTACTCTTTCTCTTGTGTTTCAACATTTAAGCTACTATTCCTTAAAGACATAGTATCTACGATTTCCTCAAATATTTCAATCTCAATTGTTTGGGTCAAATATGTTAATATTTGGAGATAAAAAACGAAAAATTGTTGAATTAAAACACATTGAAGTATAGTTTTATTGTATTTCACAACTTTCCACGGTTTTTTTTATATTTTGTCGGTACGTCAAAAATTCGTTTGCAAGCCCGCCCATATTCATATAACCTTAGCGTGACCTGTATTTGCGCATGCGCATTTCCATTGTTGATAGTGAAAAGCATGGCGTCCAAAGCAAAAACAAATCGTGGCCGACCTCTTAAATTGACAGATTCAGCTAGAAAAAGAAATCGGAAAGAAGTTCTGGCGAAATACAAACAAGACCAAGATAAATATTGGAAAGGAGCATGATCGATGGATAAGCCTCAAGGACCGTCTAAATGTAGGATCTCACGTGCTTACCTCAGCATCCATTGATTGATATCGATACGATCTAGGTCATTGCGTGTGCTTCTGGGATTGTTTCTGTGCATAATAAATGAGTTTGATTCTTACAGACGACGACAACAAATCAGCATTTATCTGTTAATTACGCTAATTATACAAAAAAGTGTCGACGTGGAAGATCATTATTCAGTCATATCTTCGATATTTCCGCAAAATTGCCGACTAAAAAAAATAACCATTTTCGTAGATACTATGTCTTTAATGTATATGGTATACAAACTAAGCTAAATTATCCAGAATTTATAGAGTTTGTAAATAGTTACGAAGTTTGTTTGTTTATTGTTGTTTAACGCTACTTTCAACAATATTTTACTTATATCGTGGCAGTATAAGATACAATATATATTTTTAAATGCAAAAACTGAGCATTTTTATCTTATAAAACTTTTGGACACTAAAATTTTCCAAAAATATAACATTTTATAGTTTTTCAGTAAAAAAAACTATTTCGACATTTCATATTTTTGAAAATGACAATAATACATAGCAAAAGGATTCATCAACAGTTTTACATGTTTAGTTAATCCCTTTGGCTGGGGCAAAACAACAGAATCCGAAAGGGATTGAATTTCAGTGATTTTACGGTATTATGGAAGTGTTCCAAAGAAATTTGGTTTTATTAGTTATTTAATGTACAACCATAGTCGTTATGGCCTAGTCTCAGTTACCAAAACGTTTGCTAGTACGGTACTTTTTTGCTTTTGTAATTTCGACATTTTGTTTATGTCTCGTGCAAATTCCCGATGTGAGTAGAATTTTTAACAATAGTACAAGTAGTACGTGTCCACGGATGTAGTAGGAATAAAAATTTAAGCTTCTCTACATATATGAAGTCTTGTCAAGTTCAATAAATGTACCTATAAATAATACATAGGTAAACCTATGGAGAGGGTGATGGCATTCATCAACAGTTAATCCCTTTGGGGATTTAGTCGTGTTGCCCCGGCAGGTGACAGAATCACCAAAGGGATTAATATTTAGTGTTTTTATCATGGTCATTCACTCATTGTTTTAAATAAAATATTGAGTGGCTGACTTTCCTTTGGTGCTAAAACTTAAATAGAATCTATGTGGCATTTATTAGTCATGAATTAAATTTTTATGCTATATATTTTTCTTTATGCCAGCATATCCATCATTTCGTGCTGTTGGCATTGCCAGAATAATGGAGGCGTTTCGTGATCGGGTTTGATGTACAACCCGAGTCGTTATGTCAATCTCGGTCTACAGAATGTTTCTTAGTGTGGTAGTTTATTACTTCGTTTGCAATGTGCTTTTAAGTAATGACTTTGCATTTCCAACATTTTGTTTATGTCACATACAAATTCCCGATGTGAGCAAAACTTTTACCATTAGTAATACGGGTCCCCAGATGTAGTAGGAATAAAAAATGTGAGCTTCTCTACATATATGAGGGCTTTGCCCTCTATTACTTGTGACCGTCTTCTTTCAGTGATCATTTGACTTTAATAAAAATATATTCTTATCAGTTTAAGAATTCATAATTTAAAGTAAGGGATTCTGTTGAAATAGCAAATTCTTACCTTGTTTTTACAAGATTTCACCATTTTCTACTACCCTGTCCAGTTGTAATAGCCATTTATCTGAATTCGCCATTTCTAATTTTTGATTTTAATTTCAATTTCAATTAATTTTTTTTTTCTCGTTCTATAATCCATCTTAGTCTCCTTAGCATAGTATATTCTCTCTCTCTCTCTCTCTCTCTCTCTCAAATTTGTAAATTGATTTTCCTTTAGATCTACAATCATAGTAGTAAAACTTTCAAATCTGCGCATACTTAATTAATCAATTTTGTCCTGTTTATCTATCCAAGTGCTTACTTCTAAGCTCCATTACATTAACACTTTTATGTACAAATTCAGCTAACTAAAACACCTCGGAAAATAATTTACATAAGCTCTAAGCTTTTTTCTGATTTTTGTGTCAAATGCATTGTTGTTACTGTTTTGAAATTATTGTATGTTTATTTGACATAAATGAAATGTTTTTAAACTATAATATGCTGTGAAATCTTGTATCACATTGATTAGGTATGGGGGCAAAAATGTCAGCTTCTCTACATATATGATGGCTCCGCCCTCTATTAAGGTCTTATCATGAGTAATATTTATCACGAGTAAGTTTAAAGGTCATAGAAAACGAAATTTATCAAATTTTTGTAAAGTGGAAAAAATATGAAGAAAATATCTATTTGAAAAGATATGTGCACTTAGTAAATAAATATCTCATCATAAAGTATTGTTTGGTCGCCTTTATATCACAGTTTCTACAGTCCTCGAGAAATGCTATGCGAATGTCCCACCAATCCGTGTTGTCATACGAGAAAAGTTTCTCACAAGAATTTCAATGGATAGCAGTAGATGGTAAGATACAGACTCTTGTTGGCATGTTTTTAATCTATCTCAACTGGGCGAGGTGTGAAAATTGCTGAAGATGAAGATTTCTCTTATCAAGAAGAAATGTTTTGATAAATTAGGAAAATTATTTTTTTTCTTCGAGTGTTTTAGCACTATAGGGAATTACCTGTAACATTGATGCTGTATATTTACAAGCGATAGCATGTGATTGTTGAAACAAAATAGACTAATATGCAGGGGTTTAAAGCAGCATTAGCTAAGTTATGATTATATTTTTTTTTTGGAAAGTGTGTAATAATCATGAAACGGTTGTATACCAAAAATCTGTTTTCAACGGTAAATCGTATTGTCAACCTCTGACTGAATACCTTTGTACTACCATATTTTGATATCACATATAAGCTTTCGTATGTCAAGATATTATTATCATGTTTAAAACATTGACGTCATACTATTGGTGGCATTCCATGATAAAAATGTGGAGGATGTGTATGCAGCAGTTAAATTAAAATGTCCTTACATCATATTGAGTTATTTTACACTATAGTAATATTTCGCCAGGATTGTTCTATTTAAATTCTAAATTTCTCAAAAGCTAAGATTGTCATTTTTCAAGAGTGGGTACTCTTAAAAATACATCTAGGTTTATTATTTAGTCTTGTATGATATCACTATTTTCTTTCTAAAATATAAATATATCATTTTATTCGAGCAGATCTGTCGAACTGATGAATTCTTATTGACATAAATGGGTAGTAAAACTATTACTTTGGTGCTACAAGTAATACTTCAATTCAGTGATACTTAAATATTGTAAATGAATATGTTTATATATAATTACTACAACGGTTATTTTCATTTTATTTATCCAAGAGTACTTCCCGTTTACATTTGATAGGGCTGGGAATAACTTATGACATCATAGTTAGCGCAGGACAAAACATGGTCCTGCGGGAAACATGTTAGAGCACCAAGACAAGGATGTCTTTCACCACCAACAGCCACGGCATCTCTAACATTAGATGGATCTAGCTGATCAGGTTTGATACCTAATTTAGGTATGAGATCAGAACTTGCATAGTATACACTTGCTCCTGTGTCTACTAATGCATTTATAGTATAACCGTAAATGGAAAAGCAGTATTTCTCTCCACAGGCATTAGTAAACTAACATTTTGTGAACGAGATTCACTTTGAGGTTTGTGAAGTTTTAGTTTGTCAGTTGGTTTTTGGGTAAGTTATGTGAGAAAGTATTTTGTTAGTAACTGGTGCAGTGGAAACTATTGCTTGGGAAGTGACTTTATTTATATGCCTATCCTTGCTAGGGATAGGCGCAAATCCCTAACTTGATTATTTGTGTTAAAGGTTTGTTTAGGTTTGTAATATTTTTGCTTTTTAAAACATACATCTTCATAATGATGCCACTTAAAACAATAACCATATTTATTGTTAAATGCAGGGCAATTGGTTCTAATTTGGCATGACTTACCGCAATCTAAACAGCACTCTTGTTCTTGTAGTCTGCTTCTGCCGAACTGTCTTGGATGAGTGTAATTGTTTGTTGGTCAATGACAAGGTGTATGTCTGTGATCCTGTCTTTGTACTTGGCTTCTGCATGTATCATGTATGACATTGATCTTGGTTTTCACTGCATTCCTCAGGTCCGTTAGTTGGGAGGACAGCATGCTGCAAAGGTTTGCAATTGCTGGATCCTTTTGTTCCATGGAGTCTGGTGAGCCTGTGATCATTTCCAGTTTTGCCTAGGATATGGCTTTCTGCAGCTCTTGGAATGTTAACAGTTCTTTTGCAAGGACTTTACCTTTTATTTTAATAAGTAAATCTGCCGCTGTTGCCTGAACCTTTTAGTGTTCTTCAGTTGGATGCCCAAGGCTCATAGTCCCAGCTCTCTCGATATACATGTATACATCTGCTCTTTCTGCTGCTGGATCCCAATGAGTGGCATACCATAAGTTTTTGGCTGGAACCTTCATTTCAAAACTGTTTTTTTTAAATCTGCCACAGAGGTACAAGGCGGCTGTATTGCTTGGTACCAGGTACCAGCATTGTTATCCAAAGCACATGGCAACAAGTCTGTCAGAGTATTTAGTAAACTTCTGCCACGCTTCTAACTTTGATAGCCAGATAACTGGGTCTTCAATCTATTAAATTTTAGTAAAAATGACATGGTGTGGTTTTGATGTTGGTCATTTTTGGGACTGGATATTTTGCATCTGAGGGGATGTGTCCATTATTTGACTTTCTGCTGTGCTAGCTGTGTTCTGACTTCTGGTTTGTATTTTGTAGTTTAAGGGTTGGTTTTTACTCATTTGTTTCTCCATTTTGGATCTCCACCAATTTATCACTGTGCTTTATGATGGTGATAATGAATTCGTCTGGTCTGGGTACTTGGTATGTGACCTGAAAATCGGACAGGAGATGTAATGAAATTTTAAGTATTCAATGCAAGAAGTCAATGCAGAAGTGCAGTATAACAATCGTTTAAAATCATAATAAAATATAAAATAATAATCAAAATGTTCCACTGTAAAATTTATAAACAAGCCGTGACAGAGTTATTTCATGTACTTTGTGCACCATTAAAACACTAGCTACATGCTTGATTACAGTTCTTTTCTACATTTGTAATTATTATAAAAATCTGTAAAATACTGAAATGTGCGGTGACACAAGTAATTTAACTGTGCTCAGTGCACCTTTAAAACACAGTTACACATTACAGCAAAGTAAAGAGATGATAATAAATGAAAGATATAAAATGAACATTTGGGGAATAAAAACAAAATGGGGAAATTAACCAAAAGGTAGAGAATGACCCTTTCCAGAAGTCTCTAATCAGGCATTAAAAACTATAATTAAAGCAGCACAACGTAAATAAAATGACTAATACTATAACCAGCGATATATAAAGCTAATAGGGATTGGTGACTCGACGGTTTAATATAGAGCAACGCGCATATACTCGATGTCCCCAGGCGTCTCATTGGTCCTGCTTACTGTGTCAACTAATCGGGTGAAATTCGCCATTTTCAATTTACGCTTGGAGAAGCAATACCTCAGAAATCAAAGGATAATGAGCCATATAACAATCAGGACAGGTGAGAAGTTGTTATTATAATAAAGTTTATATGTCTAGGTAACCAAAAACACCGATTTAGCGATTTGAAGTAATTAAATATTTACATAAACAAGGCAGTTTAACTGAAGCAATAGGAGCTTGTTATGAAGCGAATTACATCAATCGCCGAGAACCATACCATATTGATGAGCTAAAAGCATTGAAATTATTGAATCACTTCGGATGAGATGCTAATGATTTAATTGCAAGAATATAACTATTATGAAGTGAGCTATTCTAAAGCAGAAAATTCGATGATTTTTATTTAAAAAATTAGATAGAAAATCTCCCATTTATAAGCCTCATATGGTATGCTACTTTTAAAAATATTGTCAAAAATGTGGAAAAATCAAATGCAAAGTTTACTTATTTCACACTTGATCTTATCAAAGTACTCAGTAATTGTGAAGCACATATGCTTATTCTATTTATTGATTTAAAATTTACTACGATGTACCGATTTTTAAGTGATTAATCGAACATTTATTTAGAGCTACGACGAAGACGAAATGGCGGAATGATCTGCTTGAGTTTTCATTGATATCAGTTGTAACATGGTTGGTTAAAAAACTTTTTTGTTTCTGCATAAAATAAACCTGTTGCTTGTCATTTGTGAAGTTGAAATATTAACATTTTGAAGTACGCGATTATTTTTTTTACCAATTTTAAGTGCCAAATGTGCTTGATTATTGTGAGGTTAACTTATTCATATTTAATTGCAGTTTACAAAGTTTAAACTTCAAGGAATTAACAGAAAATTGAAATAGGACTGGCATTGTCTGAATGGCTGTAAAAATGTAGGTCTTAAAAAAAAAATTTCTGCATCAAATGAAACTATTGATGGTCAGTCGTTAATTTGATATATTAAAATTTTAAAGTACTTGCTTAATTTCTTATCAATATCTTTCTCCGTTATTTTTTATATTTTAAAGTTGAAATATTTTACCGTCCATTTAAATAATTTTGAGACCAAAAAATGACACTTCTGATTTTCTCAGTTACTCTGAAAAATAAAATTATTTACAATTCTAAGTGCAAAATGTAACTGATTATTGTAACACTAACTTAGTACATAGGAATATTCATATTAGATTGCAGTTTACAGGATTTTGAATTATTGAAAATAGTATTGTGAAAATATCGGGATGGCAGAGTTTGCTGCAATGTTGTATTTTTATATAGTTGTAAATTGTTGTCCTAAATCTTTTTTTTTTTAATTCATGAAGTTAAAATATCAAAATTTTGCATTACATTGATATTTGAATTTTTTTGTTTTTTTTTTGTTTTTTTTTGTTTTTATTATTTTTTTTAAATCAAGTAATTTTTTTTAGTATTTTTTTGATTTTGATTTTCTTTACGCTTTTATATTTTTTAGAGCGCAATGAAACGCTGAAATCAAGTTCATATTTTATTGCAGTTAACAGAGTTTAAGCAAAAGATTAATAAAAAGACTTGGCAGAATTATGGCTGCAATTTATACTTTTATACAGTTGTAGAAAGATTGGCCTAGTTACGCTGAGATTAGAATAAATGTGAATACATTAAGTTAAAATTGAATAGAAACCTGACATGTAAATTCAATTTCTTTATTTAAAATTGTCATTAAAATACATGCACTCGCAATTTGAGAAAATCGCTCATTTGACTTATTAAAGGATAACATATTTATGGATTAACATGTTATATTATATAATGCAGTTAATGTCAAGGAGAGTTTAACATGCCTTAAACAGGATGAAGAAACAAGAAAAAAGGGAGATTAAATAAGACATTGTGAAAAATAACAATAAAATGGCATAATGATACAGCAGAGTTGAAAGCAGATTTATGCATGTTCATGTTACATACTTGGATTATTACAGATTTATGTAGAAAGAAGGGCCTGGAAGTGAAATTGTTGAGTTATTATTAACAAATTTGTATAATGTATGCAATTCATTGCAGTTATGTATCTTAATTGAAATAAAATCCAAGAATGAAATTTGTTTTTATTTCAGTGTTAAATGTCACTTTTTAAAGGCAGTGTTACTCAAATGATTTCAGATGCAAACATGTTTCTTTCATCTAAGCTCTGCACATAGTAATATCTTTATTAGCAGACTAGAAAAAAAAATACCCTTGGAGTGACATAAATAAGTTTGCAAAATTTATTTTCTCTATATTTTCCTAGTAAATTCATGTTTTTTTTTTCACTGGAATTCATTGCTTTTCCAATTTAAATAAAAAAAATTGATTCATGAGGAATACATGTAGAAATCCCACAGGATGGAATACACTAATTTTCATGTGTAAAATTCTTTTTTTTTCATAAGTAATGTAGAAGTAATTCGGGATTAAAAACAAACAAAATATAGAAAACCCAGACGCTGTATGTGTCAAATTGATAACATTAATATTTATGGATTACACAATTAAAGATTAATATTTCATTATATAATGTTACTGTATACATATCATTGACATGTATAATAATCAAGGACAAATAATCCTTATAAAAAATTTAATTTTACTGAATCAAATTCAACCAAGCACAGGTTTTACTTGGAAAAACTTAACAGGATGTACAATATTGATACTTTTTTCATATTTTAAAATTTGAATCCAGGCAAATTTTTGGTCAAAAATGAAAATAATTGTTGTTTAAACAGTGTCAGAAATGAATAAAAAATATAAACATGTTTACAATGAATTTCGAAAAATTTTTCATTTTTCAACTGTGACAAACTTATTTCCCCCAAATAAAAGAAATCAATTAATCTCTAATTGATGAGAATTTTCTATTCTTCCTGTGCACCATAATGATACAGATGACAAAACTCAGCGGGAGTTTAACACCCAAACAAGTGATTGTGAGTGCAAATACCACATGATCGCTACAGATTTAATCCCCTTGTTTTTGATGTTGCAGTATACATGCTACATGCATGGAAATTTATACACAAACGTACAATTATTGATTTACATCTTGGACAAGTCTTTTTGGGAAAATGCTTTATATTTGTTATCTTATAGGAGGGGATTGCGTAAATATCAAAAGGATGATTCTAGACAGTGTTGATCATGAATCTAAAAAATTTCTGACATTTCTGAGTCAATTTCTAATATTTTTCTAGGTATTCATTAGTTGTTACAATGGTACCTTTTTCGGATATGTTTTAAATCTCGTGACTTGTGAAACATTTAATGTATGCTCAATTACCGAGTAATGCACGATACACATACGAACAATCAATCTAGTATGCTGGTGCCAGCATGAATGTCATGAAATGTGTATCTTGACAGTTTGTAGTTTGAGATGACCCCTAACTTTATTACTGTTTTTATTTCATGATTGTTTCCTGTTTAAGCCATTCATGAATAAACCAAGTAGGTTCGGTTTTGACTTTTTTCGAGCACGATAAGACATGGTGTCAGTGCAGAAGTGGTAAGATGTCAACATGACTACAAACGGATTTGCATGTACATTAAAGCGAGAAAAATAACCTCAAATTGATAGTTTTTAGTGTCGTAATCTAAGCTCCAATATGCACTTGAACAACCGCCGTAGCAAGCAGCAGCTGCACCTCTTTATTCCTACGCACCACTAGAAAAAGCAATTTGAGTACAACCTTGGAGTGCGTATGTGGGACATAAATTGCTAGTTTGCCTAAAACTGCCACACTTTTGATTTGGTCTCTATATTTTCCTAGTAAATTGTCAGAAGTTCGAAACTTTTTGTTGGTCGTACTAATGTCACGTAATTATATGTTTAACAAGCTGAGAGGATTGACTCCTATTTAACATTAAAAAAAATTGTAAATTTGAAGCATGAAAGAGATGTGAGGAATTGGAATTATAATAATGTGTAAGAAATTATTACCCATTAACATTTCAGGTATGCTAATGAGAAGTCAGAATCTCAAAATGAATATTGGAAGAAGTCATGTAAGGGAGTAATCAAAGGTTGGGACTAAGGCTGTTTCAAAAACTTCAAAACCTATTTTGAATTGTCAATTATTGTGGTACATCACACACACCACGGATAAGTAATGTAAATGTTTTAAGTAATGTAAGATGGATTAAAAACGAAACGGAAATATATAGATGTGAAATTAGGTGATTCCAGCTCAAGAAAACACTTCATGCTCTAATGTAAATGGTTATAGTGTTGAGTTTCAGCTATGTGGGTCTACTTTATTGAGTTTTACATTAATTTTGGGAGTAACTACTCAAATTTGGTAGGACAAATACGCAATCCAAAGAACAAGAAGAAGTACAGTTGAATTTTGTGGTACTAAAGTGAACCCTTACTATAGTGCGAAAGTTAGTCACTGTTAACTTTTATGCAAGAATCTGGACAAGAGAGTCTGCAAGTTATTACACAACACCAACTGGTAAGATAAGTTTTAACTATTACTGATATTGAGACACATGAAGGTCAAGGTTATCATCTTCATTAGAGATTGATAAGTCAAACGAAAATACCTAGACAAAATGAAAGGACCATTGAAGAGTGAGCTGAAGCGCTTAATGGAATAATCCAATCAGCCGACTGATTGGATTTCATCCCTTGTAGCTGTTAAGAAGCAGAACGGAAACTTACGATTGTGCATTGATCCAAAACCGTTGAATAAGGCATTGAAGCGAAATCATTACAATACGCCAACTTATGAGATATTGCAGCATGTTTACATGTTGACAAAAGAATGGATTTTGGCACATTAGATACGAGACGTAAAAACTTTAACCCCATGGGGAAGATTTGGTTGCGGATAGTATATGCCAGCGCCAGAAGAATTTCAGAGACGTTTAATGATGCACTTCAAAGGTGTAAAAGCCATACATGGATTTATACAATTGAAGCTAAAAACTTACATGCTTTGTTCGTTAGATGTCTTGAAACAGAACATTGTACAAGTTAAAGCTATTGTCATCTGTCAACTTTTTCATTATTTGCTGAAAATTAAGAAAGTCAAGGATCACAGAGATGCCACATCCTACAGACAAAGCTTACAGAGACTTTGGAATGGTCATTTTCTGCAGAAATTTAAAATTTGACAATAATCCTATTCGTGATTTGATTAAATCTACTTTTAAGTGGGAAGAAATGGTGAATTTAAAAACAGGATATTGTCAAACATGTTAGCGTATTTTGATCCGTCGAAACCGATGATTTCTGGGATGTTCAGAATGACCAACCTATTACTTTTGCGTCAAGATCATTGAAGTCGATTTTTCGCATGCTTTTTGCAACATGTCTGTTGAGTAGTTGAATTTAAATATTTCTGTAAGAAAAGTCATAACTGCTCAAACGCCTTCAGAGAATGTTATTACCCCTCCAGAAGTTTGATTATGACATAATAAAGAAGGAAAAGAGATTAATCTCTAATTGTCCTGAGATGGAACAGACAGTCAAGGATACATTATTTGAAATACTCAGAGCAACGTTTTTTCTATGATCTTTGCATTCACTGCTGTTATTCAAAAAGGATGGAGAGAGAAGTAATAGTATCTATTACACCGTAATTAGTGATACATGGACTAGTACTCAAAGGTGAAGTGTTATCTGTCAGTTTTATTGAGAGAGCTCATTCAAGTCATGTGAGTTAGTCTACACCCAAAACAATATTTTGGTGTCCAAGAGATATTGAACAGTTTATCTGTGCTACTGTTTGAGCAAAGGCGATAACCACGAGATACCATACCATTAGCGATTTTTGAACTCAGATAACTGTGGACTATTACTCCGATTTCTTTGATAGATCGTCTACATGATAAGACGTCAGGGGAGATAACTCCTTGCACACATGTTTGGAATACCAATGTACTAGTATCTGACAACGGACCGCCGTTCAATAGTCGAGATTTCCAAAACTTTGTATTTTCACTTCATCTCCGTTATATGCGCCGTTAAAATTGTGGAAGAAATCAATTATGGATAGATCCGATCCATATTTAGAGTTTATTGATTGGAGAACTGAAAATATGGATTACTCATCACGCAACGTTAAAAACGAAAACTTTACTTCCGACTTCTATAATTTGTTGCTCCAGAAAATGCTACATGTCGATATGTCTACATACATTACGTAAAGGAGTGAAAGAGTTGCCTACTCGGTTGTACGTAACCGCATGCTTGGGATATATTGTCGAGAAACAAGTCAATGTCAGATCTTATAAACGGATAGTCAAGTCTACAGGAGGGGAACATTTACGTCAAACACCCGTAATCGGAATGATATTCAAATTCGTAGATCTGATGATACATGCGATAGGCAGATCTCTAATCGAATGTTGAGCGGTTAATAACCAGCAACACAATTTAGTATAATTGATGATATTGTTAGTATCTAAAACAAAGTGTTGATTTGTGTCCTAGACAAACTTCATTGAGTCCGCAATTTCTATATTTTTTAGAGTGATTACTGTTAGAGGGCATAATAATCCCTGTTACAATGGTCACCTTTTTCTAGTATATAGTGTTTATTTTGTGTTTTAATCTCATTTAATGATAAATGACAGTTAAAGTGAATATTCACTATTTAGTGTTTTAATTTCTAATAGTAATGTCTTTCCCTTGACTTACTCAAACTTGAACTCTGAGAACTGAACTGTGAGAACTTTAATGCGAATATCAGTGATAAATACATAAAGATACGAACAATCAATCTAAGAAGGGGGATGTCATGATAATGTGTAACTTGCTGTTTGTGCCCCTTCAGCTTTATGCAGTAGCTGATCTCATTGAGGTTTCCTTTTACACGAATACCGACAAGCTCGGTTTTGATCGTTATAGCACGAGATTTGTCTCTGTATAAGAGATTTGTCTCGATTACATCCCTTCTGACTATTTGCGTGTTACTAACTGGTTTGCGCCTGCGCGGCGAGTGTTGATTTAAACTGGGTCACTTATTTGCATATCAAAAGGAGACATCCGCTCATAACTGAAGAAGCGCGAGTCACCAATCCCTATTAGCTTTATATATCGCTGCTATAACACGCGTGTTTGTTTACATGTTGTAAAGGTTCTTCCGGTTACCACACTAACTGAACTGGGGACGGTAACCAGACTGATGTTACAGAAGCAGCTCATAATATAAAGTTAAAATTAAATCCTGATGACACGAAGGCTAAGTTAATAGACATAGCCTACTCGTATTTGAGCATTTGAAAAATAATTTGTCAAATTGCATAAGAAACAGCAAACACTATATAAAAATTTTTCACTGTTTACTAAGCATAGGCCTAGTGTACCTGTAGTCTGTACCGAATCGCAAATCGTAAGAATCATGTGCGCATAGTGAACTAATTAACTAGCAACATTTACAACATAAAACAAAGATAGCAAAATGCATGACTGAATAAGTAACTTACACTTATAAAACTTGCATCTTGTGTGCAGAATCTAAAGAAGTCAAATAAAAGTTTGTTGTTTCATTTTTCTATTCGCACGAGCTCAGATTGTATTAATCAAAACCAATATAGGAAAAGTCGTACTCCGGAAAATGTTATTAATTCATTTAACAAATGCATGTGCAAATGCATTGATTTAAGTTTTAGTTAGAAAGTAATATGACAACTTTTGAATAGAAAGATAGTACTTTCCTAATTATTCATATAATGATAATCAGCAATTTAAACACAAAACTAATTTGTAACAAACTTGTAAATCTGCATGGCAAATAGTAAAAATAAAATGATAAGAAATTGCAATATCAGTATAAAGAAATACAAATTATATTTGACATACAGTATTTGATCTCAAATGAAACATTTAAAATCAATAAAATAAAATAAAAAGTAAAATCGGACAGGAGACGTAATGAAATGAATTCGGCAGTATATAGTTATAGGCGGCGCCATAGCACACCATTTGAATTTAACCGCCATTGATGACGTCATCAAAATGATTAATTCAAATGGCGCTATGGAGCCGCCTGAGACGTCCTAACCGGAAGTGGAGACATATCGGAAGTGCGTCATACCTGTAGTGTATTGAGTTTTGACACTCTCCCTATAAACATCATGATCTGTGTATTGTTTTACATATGCCTAGTTTAGTTTGAATAAAATGGTCGAGAAACCATGAGGTTATGTTAGTGTGTGTGTGTACTTGATTTAATTCGTAAGTTGATTCAATTCGAACACTTGGTTTAATCCGACATTCATTGAATCGGAGATTCAACAATTGGCGACGAGGATAGCCTACAGTTAATACAAGTTTGAAATATGGCACAAGCGATAAACACGGATTTAGGTGGTATTCCAAATTTTGACTGTCACGGTGAGCAGACAACAGTCGGGGTACGTTGGAAAAAATGGAAAAGAGCGTTCGAACTGTTTGCTAGGGGAAAGGCGTACACGATGCCGGTCAGAAAAAGGCTCTATTATTACACTGCGGAGGAATGCAGATGCAGGACATTTACTTTACCTTTCCAGATGCACCTCCACCTGGAGAAGATGAAACAGTTTATACAGTTGCAATGCGACAATTAGACAATTATTTTTCACCTCAAGTGAACTCCGCGTACGAAAGGCATTTATTTTCGGCAATGAAGCAATCCCCTACTGAAACTATAGATCAATTTATAACAAGACTTCGACAGAAATCTGATTTTTGTGATTATGGTGAAAACGCAGAGGAAAATATTCGAGATCAAGTTATTGAGAAATGTACCTCATCTCATTTGAGACGGAAACTTCTAGAAAAGGGGAAAAATTTGACACTACAACAGTTACAGACAATTGCACGAGCTCTGGAAGCAAGCGAATCACAGGCATCAACGATTGAAGGTGTCAAAATGGAGACTATAAATCGTGTTGGAGTTCAAAAGTCACCAAAACGCAATAAATCACAGAGTCAAGTTGGAAAACGATGCTTTAGGTGCAACAAAGAGGGACACTTTCAAAATAGTGAAAACTGCCCCGCTAAATACAAAGAATGCAACAAGTGTCATAAAATAGGGCATTTTGCAGTGTGCTGTAGAACCACAGCTACACAAGTGTCACAAAACGCAGGCCGAAAAGGTCGAGGAAGAGGTCGAGGTGGACACGTGAGATTAATAGACAGTAACGTGTGCGATGAATATGCATTTTCTATTTTCAGTGTAGTTCAACCAACGATAAATGTAACATTAGGCAGTGTTAAAACCGAAATGATTATTGATTCAGGTGCGAGTTGCAATGTCATGGGACAATCTGAATGGGAGAAATTGAAGGAACAACATATCAAATGTGAATCACGAAAATCAAATAAACAATTATATCAGTATGGTAGTGACAAGCCAATGAAAATAGTTGGTTCATTTAATTCGAAAATTGAAACCAGAAATTCAGTTGAATATGCAGAATTTTTTGTTGTCGAGGGAAATGGTCAGTCTCTATTAGGACGTGAAACTGCTTTAAAGTTAGGAGTACTCAAACTTGGAGGTTCAATCAATTCAGTCCAAGATGATACCAAGATATTCAATCAGTATTCTGACGTTTTCCAAGGACATGGAAAATTGAAAGATTTTCAATTAGATATACCAATAAATGATACCGTTACACCCGTTGCACAGCCGTTGCACAGCCGTTGCGCAGAATACCGTTTAATTTACGAGAACGCGTGGAGCGTAAAATTGACAAGTTAGTGAAACTTGACGTCATTGAAAAGGCAACAGGTCCTACACCATGGATATCGCCAGTAGTAGTTGTTCCGAAAACGAATGACATACGACTTTGCGTTGATATGCGACAAGCTAACTCTGCGATCATACGCGAGAGACACCCGATCCCAACAGTCGATGAAGTTATTCATGATTTGAACCAAAGTAAAGTGTTTTCAAAACTAGACATTAAGTGGGCGTTTCATCAGATTGAGTTGTCTGAAAATTCAAGAAAAATAACGACATTCGTAACGCACAAGGGGCTGTATCGATATAAAAGGCTTATGTTTGGAATAAGTTGCGCACCAGAGATATATCAACGAGTGATTCAGCAAGCATTATCAGGTTGTGATGGTTTGCGAAACATATTCGATGATATAATTGTGCACGGTGCGACCGTTGAAGAACACGATAATCGACTAGTCAAATTACTTGACCGAATCCGTGAGAAAGGACTCACGCTTAATAAAGACAAATGTAAGTTTAGAATGTCTGAACTTGACTTCATGAGACATTTGCTATCCGCGAGAGGTATTGGACCCGCAAAAGCAAAAATTGAAGCAGTCACTGATGCGAGAAGACCGGAAACTTCCTCTGAAATCAGGAGTTTCTTAGGATTAGTAAATTTTAGTTCCCGTTTTATACCGGATCTTGCGACTGTTTCAGCACCGCTCCGAAGACTCACGAAAAAGGGTGAACATTTTAATTGGGGTAAAGACCAAGAGAAAGCATTTTGTGAGCTTAAGAGAAGACTTTCAAATGCCGAAACACTAGGGTATTATGATCTGAATGCGAAAACTGTGGTAATAACAGAGACGCTAGCCCAGTTGGACTTGGTGCAGTTCTTGTGCAAGAACAGAAAGGCGAGAACCGTATTATATGTTATGCGAGCCGTATGTTATCCGACGTTGAAAAGAGATATTCGCAGACAGAACGAGAAGCCCTTGGGATCGTATGGGCATGCGAACGATTTCACATGTATTTACACGGTACCGAGTTCAAATTACAGACAGACCACAAACCATTGGAGTTTATCTACTCGAAGAGATCTAAACCATGTGCGCGAATAGAAAGATGGGTATTAAGACTGCAGCCATATCGTTTCCGTGTGCGACACATTACCGGAAAAAATAATATTGCTGATTGTCAATCGCGAATGACTACAAAAACAGACAATATGGTTGAGGACTCTGAAACATATGTGAGATTTGTTGCCGAAATCGCGACACCTACTGCACTTTCGACGCGCCAAATAGAACGTGAATCTGACACAGACACTGAGTTATGCGATGTTATAAAGTGCTTGAAAACTGGTAGATGGGACAAAATTGAGAATAAGAGTTATCTGCCTGTAAAAACTGAACTTTGCAGTATTGGAAAGTTAGTTCCTAGAGGTACACGCATTGTGATACCCCAAAGATTGCGCGAACACGTATTAAAATTAGCACACGAGGGACATCCGGGAATAGTGTTAATGAAAACGCGACTAAGATCAAAAGTATGGTGGCCAGGTATTGACAAAGAAGCCGAAAAATTTGTCCGAACTTGTAACGCTTGCCAAATAGTAAGTAAAACACAGCCTCCAGAACCAGTTAAACGAACTGAAGTGCCGACAGGACCATGGCAGCATATTGCATGCGACTTAATGACACCGTCACTGCCGTCGGGTGACCACTTATTTGTTGTTGTCGACTATTTCAGTAGATACATTGAAGTTGAAATAATGAAATCAACAACCGCAGACAAAATTGTGGCGAGCTTGAAACGAATGTTCTTAACTCATGGACTTCCGCTAAGTATTTCTACCGATAATGGACCACAATTTATATCGAGTGAATTCAAACAATTTGTTCGGGAACAGGATATTTATCACCGAAAAACAACTCCATTGTGGCCACAAGCAAACGGTGAAATTGAGCGTCAAAACAGATCACTCCTTAAGAGAATCAAAATCGCGCAAGTTGAAAAGCGAAACTGGAAAGAAGAACTGAATGATTATTTAGTTATGCATATGACCACCCTACATAGTGTGACAGGAGTTAGTCCTGCTGAACTTCTTTTCCGAAGGAAATTACGAACCAGATTACCTGGTATTGATGATTATACTAATTTGGCTGAAGACCAAGAAGTGCGCGATCACGACGCGGAAAGAAAAGAAAAAGGAAAGATGTATATTGATAATAAACGCGGTGCAAAGGAAAGTGACATAGATATTGGTGATACCGTTTTGTTGAAAGCTAAAGTTGAAAACAAGCTAACACCAACATTTTCACCTGAACCGTATAATGTAATGGATAGAAACGGAAATTCAGTCACTGTACAGTCTCCAGAAGGTGTACAGTACAAACGGAACACATCATTTGTTAAGAAATTGTTGCGAAGAGATGATATTAAACAATCTGATTGCGACCGAACTACCGTTGAAATGAGTGAAATTGATACTTGTAAACTGCCTATAGATAGTTCAAAATCAGATGAACCAGAACGAAAAGAATCAACGCCACCGACCCGAAGTAACCGAAAGGTGCCTGAAAAGTACAAAGACTTTGTTGTTTCTTTCAAATGACTGTAAATATTTTAAAGCTTTGCTTATTTCATTTAATTTTAGTCAGTTAGATATACAAGTGAAATTTAATTTTTATTCACAAATTGATAATGAGTTTTAAATATTTTCAACATAATTTCGTAATCATATGAAATTCGTTTTCATGTACTTAATGTAGTTTTAGTTTTGTAAGGTCTAAATCTGAAGAAAAGGAGAGATGTAGTGTATTGAGTTTTGACACTCTCCCTATAAACATCATGATCTGTGTATTGTTTTACATATGCCTAGTTTAGTTTGAATAAAATGGTCGAGAAACCATGAGGTTATGTTAGTGTGTGTGTACTTGATTTAATTCGTAAGTTGATTCAATTCGAACACTTGGTTTAATCCGACATTCATTAAATCGGAGATTCAACAATACCTGAAGTGATCGGGTCATGTTTTCATGAAAATAAGAAGAAAACCAATCGTTGAGCTTGGAGGCGTGTCTATGACCGGAAGTGAAAGGTTGTGGGGGCGGCTATCTTGGATAACGAGCAAATGGGAGCCTTCGTTACAAGAAGTCGCGGTCACGAGAGGTCACGTGAGTTCACGAAACGTCAACGGCTAAAGATAGAAGTTGGGTTTGAGAGTGAATCTATTTTTAAAACCGAAGCTTTGGAATTTTCCAAGGTTGGAGTGAAATCAGCAGTAGGTGTCGCCACAGTCGATGAGAGTCCTGTATCAAGCGCGGAAGCGTGAGAAGCAGGGGGTCAACTTTTTATCCTTGTACTAAGAATCATTGAACTATCAGTATATACAAAGGGAGACACTCTGTATACCCTGTATGGATCATAAATTGTATAGTGATTGTTTTTCCCAGTTAATCTAGTCCTATTCAATAAAAAAAATGAAGCACTCACCAATGCTGATAGTAGTGGGTTTTTTCTTATGATGTTAACACCTCGAGCTTCGGATCTCAATTGAGTTTTCACAGGCTTAACTGAAAATCTCTCTAGTCAAATGACTTATTATATTAGACTTTGGTCTAATGGAGTGAATACTTCAGTCATAACAAAAACACAAATGGAATAAAACGTTTAATGTTAGCGAATATCCATTGATAAGTAGTGTTTAGTCACTACAGAATAAACAAACACAAACCTCCCTTACTTTTAAGTTAAGGTTTCTTTTCGATAAGTTCGGTGACCCTTAAAAGAGCCATTGAATTTTTCTCGTTGGAGAAAAAGTCTACTGACCCTCCATCACCCCTCGCAAGTATCTGACTTCCATCTCCTTTTCTTCTAGCAGCCGTCTTATTTGGCGCTGCCACAGAACACTCAAATCAGCATCGGTAGTGCTAATGGCACAGTTCCTGGCGGAGGAGGTTTAGGTGGTGGTGTCCAAGGCCTATCAGGTGGTGGTGGCGGTGGACAGCTCGTAAACGTGGGCCTAAGTGGAGTAGGCCGTCACAACTAACAATCTTCTCTTTGGCGACGAATACCGATGAATGCTTTTACGAAAATCACTCTCCGATGGTACATCTTCAAAGTTGCCCATGCTGTTGAACTAATATCGAGACTCATATAAGCAAAGATACATAGCAGGATCCAGCAAATGTTCTACTAAACCTTTATCTTTACTCCTTACCAAGATATTGACAGACGATAAGGAGAAACTTCAACAATACTGTACAGTTGCTTATTCCAGAAGCGGTGAGAATCAGATGTGGATACTTAAAATTCCAAACAGCTTTTAGAAAATTTGAAGGCACAATTTTTCTCGAATTCATAGTATCAATACTTTCTAGGATGATCTAGTTTTCTTAAGACCCGTTTCTTTGAACCCAAGTGCTGTTTCTGACGTTTTGTTAAAGGAATCACTCCTTTTAAGTTGTTATACTCTACATCACTTCATGGCCGTGTCATCAGGGACATACCGTAAGATCAACTTTTTAAACTCAATAGGATACTGTTTTTGTCCTAAGACTTTAATCAAAGCGGCATGAGATTCAAGCCCATGCTTACTTTTTCTTGGTGCCATGATGTAACTACAACTAAGTATTCTAAACAAGTGACTCAGCACATGATCTGAGATAGTTTTATAAGCCTATAGCAGCATATGATGCTGAAGTCGATTATGATCTTCTTCTTTACTCGAAGTAAAAATAGCCCGACACCATAGACATTTGTATATTCATATATGAAGTAGCCTGTGTCTTAGGCTTACTGGTGATGGAAGATCCAAAGGTAGAAGCAAACGAATTTAAACGAGTAGACTTTGGATTAGACGTAACACGTTTTTTTCAGCCGAAATAATACT
Source organism: Atrina japonica (assembly GCA_030159075.1). NCBI lineage: Eukaryota > Metazoa > Mollusca > Bivalvia > Pterioida > Pinnidae > Atrina > Atrina japonica. The sequence continues at coordinate 100,918 of BROG01000845.1, forward strand.
TCTTTTGCAGTTAAAGGTTTTGGTAACAATGGAAATAACAAGGACTGCTTTGGAGTAGCAGTAGGAGTAGACGTCTTAGGAACATTCAGTTTGCGTTAGTCTTAGTAATAGGAGGTTGTTTCCGTTGTGTAAATTAGATATTGTGTCTACCAGAAAGATGTATAAGCTGTCCAAAGATAGATGTTGCAGCAGCAGAAGTTCCTGCTACAGGGCTAATGGTTACAGGTGGAGACTGTATTCGTGTAGGAGATGCCTGGTTCAATGTGTCAGCTTCACGAATCTGTTTCGGATTCAGTTTTAGAACCAATGGCGGGTTCGTCTTCTTAGGACTCGTCTTCTTCTTAGGGCTCTTCTTTTTCTGCTTAGAAGCAGGGGGTGTTTTTTTTTCTTTTTAGGTGCAGTGTTCTTCTTGAGACGACTAGCCTACTGTAAGAGGGATCGAAAGATTACACCACCTAAGAACCCTGCCCCTCCCCGTTTTAAGATAGCAGTTTTCTTAGCTTCTTCATCAGCTTTTGGGTCAGCAATGATTTTTAAATGATCAGCATTTCTCTGTATTAATGTTGCTGTAGGTTTGGTCACTGGAATAGTACTGAATAGAAGGTTTTTAGCCCCCATACCAAACCATTTCAATAGCGTCTCTACCTAATTCTAACTGTTTTTGACGTCTTACGGGATCTTTCTCCAATTGCAATTTTCTTAAAGTAGTCACCAGTTTTTCTGATGGCTTTAGGTTACGAATTCATGATTCTACGTTAACAGGGATACGAGAAATGACGGCCTAGAAAAAGTAACAGTCTACATATAAGGTGTATACAACACTATCCCTCCCGTATACCAAGGATGATCTCAATCTTAGATTATCAAGGGTAAACGATGTGAGATCAGTCAAGAGATAACCATGAGGACGATTTGTAGCATCGTGATAAGCAAGTTTACTCCTGGTAGGTCTAATTGACGTGATAAGCTGATCAGTTGAGATTTATCTTTAAGATTCTTAAACAGGACGAGATAATGAGCATTTAGACTTATGGTACGATATATTTTAGCACGATCAAACAAATTTTGAGTGATGTAGATCACACTTGTGTTTCGATGATGTGCTTTAAGTGTACACCATTCTACGATAGAATCGTAACCATCAAATCATCAAAAACACTAAAACTATATCCTCAGGTATATTTTGAATGAAGTGAACATGATGTTCCTATTGTAAGATTTCATAAGCAGGATGTCATTCACGATAACACCATACAATATTGTCGGGAGGGGAATGAATCCATTGATCCTTCCATTCTATTAACTGTTTTACAAATTCAGTTTAAATAATACACGTCTATGCCTTACATCTTAGAACTAGGAGCTATTTCGTGCTTGTCGATGCTCCAAATGGGATCGGTCGCTCTCTTTTTTCTACCTTCTAATTCACCGGGTTGATATAGATATTTTACTTTGGTCATGGGACAAATGGGTTTTAAATCTTTATGAATAGGTTTAATTTTTTTTAGGTTTTATAGTCTCGGACTTAATTGCTTACATGACTTTTGGTAACCGTTTTACCCATTCTCTGTTCCGATTGTCGGATTTCATTTCTCGTATTGATAAGTGAAAAGTTCTTAACATAGATTTCTATGAAATCGTTCAACAATAACCTAATCACGATAAATGTCGACTCTACCACTTCTTACATTTGTTTTATGTTTAGACATTAATTAAGTTACGTCTTCCATTAATTCATGACCTAGATCGACTTGTAAAAGTTTAGGAAATTTTAGATGACGAGCATAATTTATTTTCAAAAGCAGCTGCTACTTCTTTACTATCTTTAGTTGTTAAAGGTTCCGCTTCTTTGTATCGACTTCCAACATCTACCACGGTCAACGCGTATTTATAAATTTTTCGATCTATTTTATCATGAGGTAAGAATAGAAAACCCGCTTGGTGTATTTCATTATTTTCAACCAATTCGAACTTTAGTCTCACGATTCTCTTAGGAGCTGGTAAATAAATCTGCCAAATGTCTTGTTTTTTTTAGAAAATCAAAGGCTTGTTGTTCTGTTCCAACTGCGGCTTAAGCCAATTTTTTTTTATAGATTTTTACCCTTCCAATAACCTTTGGGACTGGAATATATCTGTTCAATTTTTCTTTCCATTTTTCTTAATCAACCTTTTATTTTCATCGCAACATAATACACTAATGCTGTACCCAAGGCAACGAAAATGAACTCTTTTGTTATTCTGCTTTTCTGAGGTTTGTAATAATCACTCAATTGTGATTCTAGAGTAATCCTATCACCAGTCATATTTGAATAGGTTCTCAAGCCTCATCCACTTCTTTTTCCGTGTAATTATATTTACACTCATTTCTCAAACGTTCGTTTAAATAACTTTTTTCTCTATCACGGCTCCATTTTTCCTTCGCCCGAGCTTATTTTATATCGCCTCATTATATCGCCAAAGGCATTTACAACAGAGCCACCTAAAATTATTGCTATCGATCTTACCATTTTTAAGGCAAATTTTTTTTTTCTTTCATGATCTTATCCGGGATTACGCCCCTTTTTACGAGTTGTTCTCTCACATACATTGCTAGGCCGTACTCGACCGCAATCATACCCATGTCGTTCATATCAATTCTAATTTGAGCGTTTGGATTTTAAATAATAATCGGACAATTGTGCAAAAACAATCGCGATAGCCGTGTCCACGGTGGCATGATATAATGTGTTTATCAAATCTGTTTCATTTGACATTTTTTATATCCGCAAGAAAAAAATAAGTTTAATTTATTGCAAAGGGATCGGATTTTATAGGCTTTATATTTGTATCTTTTTGACGTTATTTATTTAGGTTCTGTAGGTGGAGATGGTTTGTTTAAACTACTGAGAATAAATCCACCACCTATCACTATTGCAGCTGGCATGAGCCACGACCATTTATCGTTTGAAAAGTGATCACTTGTAGATCTATCACTTAAAGGTTTATCTTCCTCCAGATTTTTTTGATTTTTTCGTATTGCAGCGCTTTTTTCGATAAGGTTAATAAAACGTTGAAAAACGCCAGTATTAATAAAAACACGAGTAATATTCTTCTCATTTTAGTAATTACTAAAAATTACTGAAGTAATTACTGAATTTACTAAAATTAACTGCCAGTAATTACTGAATTTACTAAAAATTACTAATGTATGGTTCATTAAAGGTGGAGAAATTACTTAATTTACTGAAGCAATTACTGAATTTTCTAAAATTTACTGAAGCAATTGCTAAACTTAGGTAGGTTTCCCATTCCAAAGATTTATAACGATGAGGCGAGAGTTCAACTAAACAATTAAAATGCGACATTAAAGAGAAAAAAACTTATCAAGAGTGTTATTACTACAGCTTTAAAATTAAGATTTTTGGAATTTAGTGATATTGTATATAAAGACTTTGAGATTAGAAATATTCAGGGTACTTTCAACATTGATTATTTCACCCAATTAGCCAAATCTGCAATTTAAACACGCTCTCGTTCAATTCCTCATAAAATATCAGCCAAAGATATGTGGCAAAAGGTTTTATTCTATTAATATATAAAAATTTCAGATACCAAAGTATAAATCAATAGAATGCCCAGGACATAGATACAAATCCTGTAAAAATGGACAAACACGAACCTCTGAAAACCAAGAGGTGGGATCAGGTGCCATTGAGGAGTAAGCATCCCCTGTCGACCGGTCACACCCGCACACAGTCAGGTCCAATGAAACATGTGAGGAGTGTATCCTCGTCACAATTGGTACAGACGTCTCAACAACTGCAAACGAAAAGGCAACTCAACATTTCACTTAATGAAACAGAGTTGTCGCAAACAAGACTATTATACCGACCATAAAATTTGCGAAACGTTGACATTTAACGCGATTTTTTGATATCCCTGTGTCAATAATTTGTCAGTGAGTAGATTACGTCTGTATATGAAATCTTCTGTGCACGCCCTTGCATATCGGATCTATGTGAAAAATAAACTCCATATGCGGGTGACTGAGTGATATTATTACTTAAATGTGGAAAATTTACGATGGGAAAGCCGAAAGTGGCGTTTATCGTATAGCTTAGTTGCTAATTTCCAGTCTGTGTTTATATTAAGTAAAATGTCTAAGTATGAAGCGTGTGTGCTTGATTCTATTGTATCTTTTATTTCTAGTTCGATGGGACATATCGCATTGACATATGTATGAAAATTGTCATTATTAATTGACAAAATGTCGTCGATATATCTAAATGTCAAATTAAATAATAATTTCTCGATAAATTAGGTAATTATTTGATAAATTTATATTCCGCATTAAATTAAAATTAAAGTAAGTTTAGAGTATTTATTTTGCGATAATAACTTTTCCTCTCTTCTAGATCTTTTATTACATTATTTTCCCTTAAACATTCGGTGAAAGAAAATTCGTCTTTTTTGTTGAATATGCAACACCATTTAATATGTGTTCTAACATCTTTACACAAGAAATTATATCTTTGTGAAAGTACCCATACACTCTGAAGTGCATGTCTACCAGAAAAGGAAAAAAACAACCCCTTAAAACATCTACTTTCTTTTTCATCTGCCGCATTGCAGAACAATCATCAAAGATTTATAACGTCTCCGTTCCCTTATAACTATTGATATAATACCGAATTAAATCTTGTTATTTATCTTCACCGTTCTCAGATATAGGAATAACCACTATCATATTTTTATCCACTGGTATCCGTTCTCTTTGAAGATATGTTTTCTTCTAATCAGTAGTGGGGCATAAAATAACTACATGTTCAAAAACCTCTGGATATTCATTTTCCAATAAATCCAAACCAAATTCCGTCTTACCACATCCTGTATCACCGCATATAATTGCGCAATGGGTTTTTTTAATAAACATTTTATTGAGTAATAAAAAGTTTTACTTTTGGGTATAACTGACACAAATCGACCATCTAGAAGATTTATTTGTGCATCTTTTACAACGTAAATATATACGTCTAAAGGAAAAACACCAGCTTTGTTTACAACATGGGCGCAGACATTTTGGACACCCAAAGTTGTGCGGAGGGTAAAATGAGCCCAGTGATCTGATTGGTCATTAAATGAAAAAATAGTTTTGCCATTAATAAGTGAAATAAAGGTGATAAAAAAGATACATGAATATTGGTAGTACTTTGGAAATTATAGGGTTGACGGTTGAAAATTTAACAGGAGGGGTCATATGAGAATAGATATTTTCCTTTGGTGCGGAATACTACGAGTTGTAAACAAGTGAAAATTTGAAGTGAAAATGCAACGGCAACCTATACTTTTGATTGCATATTTGTTATCAAAAATATTGATCTTTCAGCACAGGATACTAATTTGACCCAGATTTAATAAACATGGGAGTGACAGTGACCTGAAGTTTTGTAAATTAGCATTGAGGCCTATGGGAAAATATTTGGTGGTGTCTGTCCTAAAGGATCGGAATCGGTTTGCTCTCCTTTTTCGATTCGGACTGAAATACCTTCTGATATATTTTGTAATTTTCGACCCGTACCATGAAGGACGTTATCATCAGTGCTTCGTAGGTCTAACCATAATCCATAATAATAGAGTAGGTATTTCCCATCAGTCATTGACGTTTGGGTTACTACTTGGCCAACTCGAGGGTCTCGATTTCTGCCTTGGGAAAACCATTTTTTGATCTCATCATACTGTTGATACGACCTCATACCTTGACCGTACAACGGGTTCGGTTGTCCTTCTTTTGTAACATCAACCTTTTTGACTCTTGAATTGTCAAAATGTTCAACATCCTTCCGCGTTATATCTCCGAAAAGAAAGAGAATTCCAGATAATTACCTTGCAGGTGTATTAATTTGGTAACTGAGAACGGCGTCGGATTTCCTGATGGTTGATATTCTATATCGACGGATCCAATCGAAATAAATGACATACTGGTCTTGGCATACTTCCGTCTTATACTTCTTGCTGATGTAGGATCTGTCACTTTATCGAAATCGAGGCAAATGTTGTTGATGGTATAACTCAAATCTTTATCATTTTTAGTCGCAATAACGACCTTTTTAAAATCATTGAAAGTTATCATACATTCTAATCGGTCTTTTAACCCAGACTGATAGGAAGGTTCGTGTGTTTCCAACAATTCAAAATCTAGAGGTTTACAAAAGCGGTTTCCATAGGCTGTTGCAACGTCATATATTTCACCCACAACGCGTTTTGGAATCATCGACGCAGGATATTATACCTTTAAAGACATAAAAAAAATCTTATCTCTAAAAATATTAATAAAATGATTCTCGATAAAATAATTCCAAATTCCAAATTAGAAATTTACATGAAAACAGAGAACGTCTTTGGATTCCTATAGAACTGACTACTATGTTAGGGTTTGCTGTAGAATGGCCGAAAACCCTGGATTGACTAATAAGATCGAATCGACAAACCATATAGATTTAGCCCCTTTAAAACTTATAAATTTTCACTGCAGAGACGTTGATAGAGGATGTTTTTGTGGTGGACAACTTAGCACCATCGTCATGACAAGCATATCGTGTCCACAATCTAGATTATGGTGTCTCTATTTTTAATTACCTGAATTCGTCCAATTAAAACGAGATATAATAACGGAATTATGTTTGGAGGTTAAAGATGAAAACGGGGTGGCTATTGACACTCAAGATTATCCGATTCACGTGCTTTTAGAATTAAAAAAATATAAAATCAAATCATGTCGATGTCCGGGTATTTTTACAAAGATGAAGAAGAATTCAGATATGAACTTAAGCAAGAAATTCGGGAAGATATAGATTATCTTCTAAAAATGAGAAGGATAATCATACTTTTCAAATGGAATATCGAAAAGAAAAAAGGAAATCTCCAAGATATATGGTATAAGCTCTTGGTTATTTAATAAAATTAGGCTTAGTGGGATAATGTGGAGAAAGCTAGGATCGGAAAAATCGAAACAACTTTTAGAAGAGAAATCGAGAATCGCCGATCTTTATATAAAAATATATAAGAGGATGGAATGCTACGGATGGTGTAGATACTTCCTTAATATTTGGAGGTATCATCGTTAGTGGAATAGGTTTTGCAGTTCCTATGTCATTACCTCTTCAACTCGTGGCACTTATATGTGGAAGCGTTGGAATTGCATTGAAGGGGGTTCGAGGACTATTATCCAAAAAAATGAGGAAACATGATTCCTTGAAGAGCCTCGCTGAATCGTTGAACAGTGTTCAAGATTAAATTAGTAAGGCTATGACGGACGGACAAATTTCAGAGCTTGAGAAATATAGGGCTAGGAAAAAGGATCTTTAACGTAAGTCTGAAGTAAAACCCGAAGTGGAATAAAGGTCAAGATGGAATACTCGGCAGATGTCAGGAAACAACTAGAAGATATCGTAAAACTCATTTCAAAATGAAATTCTGTTGTATGCTAGATTTATAAACATAAAAATGTTTATAAATTTTCCTCTCTTAATCTAAAACCTTCTCCACCACAAGCAATACATAATTCCTGTTGAGACATTTTCCACATTCTGCGCTAAAATTTTTATCCATTTACGATTATGTTTTTTCATGTAATGTTATGGTAACAATAAATGCTTAAGTTTTTTGTATTATTTCTACAGGGAAATTTTCTCTTCAACACTGGTATCTGACATTTTGAGTTTTTCTCCTTTAATGTGGGGTAAAAATATTCTTTCTTCTTTATTACCATTCTAAGAAACTAATTTATCGATGATAAGGTACATTATTTTTTCATAAGTCTCTTTTTCTTTTAAATCAGTATTCTGATTCACTCCGATTCAGTATCAGCTTTAAGATTCGAACCAGAAGCAGTCGTAACTGGGAACGAATGAGAATCACTCACCTTTTTCACGACGATTGCTAGTGCAAGTTTAACTTGGATAGAATTGTTGCTTGAATTAACGAAAACGTTATCAATTTTTAAACATCCAACGATTTTACACTTTTCTTTCACATAATTTTCCATATTAATATCAACCAAACCATTCTTCACTTTCTTTTTAGCATCATTCTTCGTTGCTTTTCTTTTAAATTTAGATATTAACTTCTTTTTTTCCGTAAGCACCTTAGCATAGATTGATGGAGAATTATTCAACTTATCATACTTTAAAATATTAAGATTTTCTACCATTGAGTGGTATCTTCCTCACTCTTCCTTTTTTTCAATTCGGGAGCAAGTTTAGTCAAATATGGTGATTTTTTTCTCAATCATCTCAATAAATTGTTCTTCTTTGTCATTCTTACCCTTACTCTCACCAAAATATACGAATGACAAACTATAATTGTTGAATTGGTTTGTGGTTGAATCCTACGGAAGCCTATAAGGGTCACTCTGAAAAGTAAAAAAAAAATTATGTCGTTTTAACGCGTTAATTTTCTTGTTAAAACGCGGTAGTTATCTCGTTAAAACGCGATTGTATCTCGTTAAAACGCGTTATTTATCTCGTTAAAATGCGATAATTATCTCGTTAAAACGCGTTACTTATCTCGTTAAAACGCGTTATTTATTTCGTGAAAACGCGATAGTAACTACCGCGTTTTAACAAGAAAATTAACGCGTTAAAAGGACATAAATATTTTTTTTCTTTTCAGAGTGACTCTTATAGGCCATAGTTATATATATCTATATTTCTCTAATTCAAACCTAGATTTTCTCTAGATAAATCTAGTTTTTCTCAGTTAATCCTAATTTTTTTCCAGTTAGCGTGGGTTTCAACAAAAAGGAGGTTAAACTCATGAATGTGATTTCGATATTGCAATTTTAAATTTGTAACAATGTGTGAGTTTATTCATGATATGTGACCACAGTCGCCTTTTTCCCTTTGTCTTTCTGTTTTATCCATGGCTACTAAATCATTTATGTAGCAAACACATGTATATGTATCGATCAATGAAACAGACAAATTGTGCGATTTCATTTGTTATGACGAATTTGCAAGCTACATGTATTTCTTTACACTCATCCCGCTATATTTTAAGTCAATTTGAATCATTTCACTTGTACCTGGGAGTTGAAAAAACACACACACAAAAGAAAAACATAAACAAATCAAAGTTTTTACTGTTTATTTTGTTTGTAGTAACGCCTGTGATCATCTTAGATATGTGTAGATCTATAGGCTATTCTGTGACATCAATCTGATCACAAGAAGTGAAATTTTGTCGGTGTATTGATAAACAAATTATTTACATAGCTTGCCCTCCCTTGTTTACCTCCTCATTACAGAGGGCAAGCTATGTAAATGATTTGTTTATCAATATACAGACGGAATTTCAGGTTCCTTTGACCTGACGTTGTGCTTGAACTTTGTAGTTTCACAATTATTTTTCAGATAATAAAATTGTCATTGGAAAAAACGAAAGGTTTAGATTAAACCAGGTACTAAGTATCTTCATTTCGTGGCGAGATAACGAAAAGTCGAGAATTAAAAAGTGCTAAATCTAGTCAGATCGAAATAAGGAAGCAACATCCGTACATTTCCTTGGTGAACCCTACTCCTATAGTGTTGTCTGAAGACGTGAAGTTAAGTTAACATAAAAATATATCCCAAAAAGGTAATCGTATTTCTTGCTTACGAGCTTTGGACTATACATTATATTTAATATAAGATACAGGACTCGTACTTAGTCCATAGTGGGAGATGTTCCAGTGTATTCTGGGCGAAACGTTCAAATAAACGTTAAACATATACGTATATGAAAAGGGGTACTCAATTTTGGAGCTACTTCCCATATTCTTCTACAAGTCTGGGGGCTTTGGAATATACTGTAATTTTACGTCAGGATTCTTGAACGATATGTGATTAGGCGATCATATAATTATACCGAGGACCGAAATCATGTAATGATTTTAAGTTTGTCAAAAAGTAACATAAAATCATTACAAAAATTCGGACTGTATGCTGAAGCAATGTTTGGTCTCTTTTTTTAATGCTGTCACTAGAGTAGATATAATAACCAAGTAAACTATTCGTAATGTTTATTTATTATGTAATTTTAGTAGAAATATGATCTCCAGTGATACATTTCTTATAATCACCTGTATATGGAAGGCAAAACAGTTTTAAAGAAAAGCAAGTAGATATCGACGGATTAGAAGGTGCCCAGATGTCTCCGGTAACACGTGGTGCCTAGATATCGACGGACGACGGATTAGAATGTGTCCAGGTGGCTCGGGTACCACATGATGCATCGGAACTTCTTTTCTTGCTTATTATACTTAAATATTGAGACATCCTGGTCAGATTTTCGCATTATGATAATTTCCTTGCGTTGGCTGAATGCATTCTTGAATCTGAAATAAATGAATGAAAAATGAGTAAACGGAAAAAATAGATAATCGAGTACAACGAATATGTGCTGGTATTTGATCAACGAAATAGTTTCGCCCTTACAGAAATTGTATTCAACCCCTCTTAAGTTCGCCCTAAATCACCAAAGTTTCATGGATCGCATATATGTTTGGTTCAATTTTCAGCTTAAAAATTCGCTTTGATTCAAAATTTGCCCTTTTATTTAAGGCGAAAACGACGAAAATTAAACGCTCAAGCACAACTTTCCAGGTAGATAGTAATTATTTAAGTTCCAGTAAACACAATGTAACTAAACTGACACTTACACGTGATATTGGACATTAGTTCTGATCAAGTCATCAACGTATCTTCCTCTGAATTTGTTCACTACAAGAAAAAGGTTAATAATTATATATCAATAATAATATTTAAAAAGTCTCAGATACCAAGGTATAAGTCATTAGGATGTCCAGGATATAGGTACAAATCTGTTAAAAAAATTACTAACATGGACCTCTTCAAATCAAGAGGTGGGATCAAGTGCCATGGAGGAATAAGCATTTCCTGTCGACCGGTCACATCCGCCGTGAGTCCACAGTCAAATTAAAATGAAATACGCGAGGAACGAATCCTCCTCATAATTGGTACAAACGTCTCAACAACCGCCATCGAACAGGTAACTCAACATTTCACTTAGTGAAACATAATCGTAAATTAATGAAATATACAATGTAAAGATATATAATAAACCGGAAAATAATTCAGTTATATGGACTAAATAAATATGATGATGATAAAAGTAATAATATAAATTATACAATTTTGATGCGAAAAAACAGTAAAACACTCAAAATTCACTACTTGTGAATTTTGAGTGTTTTACTGTTTCCTTTTTTCGCATACTGATACTTTCCTTTGGAGGACATTAAATTTCATTGGATATACTATTTTAAATATTTAAATAATGTGTAAAATTGAATAAACATTATTAAAATATTCAAAATAGTATATCCAATAAAATTTAATGTCCTCCAAAAGGAAGCATCAGTATGCGAAAAAGGGATAAATAAACATAATAATATCACTGCAAATCTAAGTTCAACTACATACCTTTTCTCATTACTCTTTGCCACAATATGCCGGTTGGACGTAATATGAAATAACTGATTCCTTCTTTTAAGGAAACCAAGTAAAGTTGCACAATGCTGGGTATCACTGATCCAAATACACTAACGACAAAGATAAGTTTCACCACTGGATCCGCAAAGAAACTCTAAAAAAATTGATTTAAAATTAAAATTATCACAAAAACTATAAAAAAAAATTTAACCCACCCCCCAAAAAATCAAACAGCAAGGAAACGCTGTAAAATGTAGGCTATTTTAAATTGCTTTTTTATGAGTAGTAAGGTTTTATACATTTAAATAACTCATTATCTAAATCATTATAACCATATGGTTCTTTATATAACCTCAAAAAATATATTTTTATTTTACTATTACATTTTTCCAAGTGTTTGAAATGCTAATTGTATTACCCATAGAACAAAATCCAGACTTGGACACTGCTTTTCTTCTTCTGCAATGCCTATCCACACGGCAAAAGATGTTAAAATGTCCAATTCTGGTTCTTCGCTAAAATACAGATTGTGGAAAATATCTTTGAAAACTGCATTTTAAAGTATTCGAGTAGAGTAGAGATACATACATAAATAGAAACGTGAAAAGTCTGTCTAGAGTGATATAAATGAGAAAAAAATCATATTCAAGTGAATATTACTATAAATTTCTATTACATAAACTTTCCAAAAGAATATACCTCTCCCATACCTAACATCTGTAGAATGAGTGTTTTTTTTTTTTTTTTTTTTTTTTTTTTTTTACCAAACTCGCAATTTTTCCAAGAAAAAAAGCAATCCCGTATTTTACAGAATTGTCAAAACTATCGCCGTTAGTATCTAATAAGCATATAAAAAGAACTGAAATTGTATATTCCTCACCAAAGAAGATAGAGTGAAAGTTTGTGTACAAACAAAACTATCTGAATCGCCATCAGCGTGAGGAATATAGATTTCTTCATGTTGCTGTGTCGGTACGACATGCAAGCTTACTGAAACTAGAGACAGTAACGTTGTCAACTAAACGAACCATAATGCAATGGGGCGTCATTGATGAAATTATCTATGACGTCACACTCAATATAACCAATCGTCTCAATCTCTCATACAGTTTTCTATTCTTGCCAACTCTATATGAACTATTGCAATCGTCTACATGTCATCATAGTTGCTTACTTTGTAAATCTTGTCAACTGCGATGACTGGCACAAAATTTGAGTCGACAGTGACTTCAAATAAACAAGAATACATACAATGCATTAATGGGTATAATGTATATATTCTCACTCGTTATACACAGATATAAATTCATATACTATAATCAGATACATATATAAATAACCACAGATAACAACAAAAATGTTGGGATGAAGTTATAATTCACTTTAGTCATGGGTCTTATTATCTGTACCGGTAGCGGATTAGTTTGTATAATGAAAAATTGAAACGAATTTTTTTTATTTTTTGCACGCCAATATCTACAGAAGCCTATAAGAGTCACTCTGAAAAGAAAAAAAAATATTTATGTCGTTTTAACGCGTTAATTTTCTTGTTAAAACGCGGTAGTTATCTCGTTATAACGCGATACTATACTCAACTAGCCTCTTCCCTTCATCGGGCACGGACGCGCAAATAGGGCAAATATATACTACTCGAAACCCAATACGTATCCGCTAATTAATTTCCTGTGCTCTTACGTGGGTGTAGAGAAAATGTCACTTCATCACAAATATAAACAAATAAACTTTTTGTATAAAAATGTATTTTTGTTTGTTTGTTTGTTTATTGTTGTTTAACGTCCCACTCCCACATTTATATGGAGACGTCACCAAATGTCGGTGAAGGGCTTCAAATTTTGGCCTATGCTCGGCACTTACGGCCATTGAGCAATTAGGGTTCTTTACCGTGCCGACACTTACTGTGACACGGGATCTCCAGTTTTTACTGTCTCATCCGAAAGAAAGGAAACCAACCTGTCGGCAGCGGGACTCGAACTCACGACCTCTCGATCCAGAGTCGAGTGCGCTACAGACTGAGCCAGGCCGGCTCGTATAAAAATGTAAAACCCGATATAAACAATACAGGTCTAATACCATTAGTCAGCAGCAAATTTTGCATTAATTGCATTGACAATAACAACATTTAAAGAACTACAAATCATTGCAATGGCGTAGGCCTCTATCACGGAAAATGCAGTTTTGAAAACTAATGTAACATTCAGCGGTTTTTCCTCATTTTACTGAATGACTTTACTTTAGATAAATAACGCGTTTTAACGAGAAAACTATCGCGTTTTAACGAGATAATTAAGGCATTTTAACGAGATAAATAACGCGTTTTAACGAGATAAATAACGTGTTTTAACGAGATAATTATCGCGTTTTAACGAGATAAATAACGCGTTTTAACGAGATAATTATCGCGTTTAACGAGATAAATAACGCGTTTTAACGAGAGACTATCGCGTTTTAACGAAATAAATAACGCGTTTTAACGAGATAAATAACGCGTTTTAACGAGATAATTATAGCGTTTTAACGAGATAAATAACGCGTTTTAACGAGATTACTACCGCATTTTAACAAGAAAATGAACGCGTTAAACTACATAAATATTTTTTTTCTTTTCAGAGTGACCCTTATAGGCTTCCGTAGAATCCCGATTTGGAAAAACACCGAGCGAATATAATTTAGGAGTTTTTAATGAAAAAAGGTTTCCCATCATATAAAATATTTATCATATGAAAGGAATGATTTTTTATTATTGTTCTAAGTAGTCCAATAGTTAATTCACTTTCATCAAAATTCTTGATTGTTACATTTTCCATTTTTACTTTTATCCTTAGATACGAATTTTTTAAAGCCATTTCGATAATTTTTTCACATAATTTTTTAAAAAAAAAATTAACGTTTTAATCAGCATTCTATTCCTCTTCTTCAATGTCAGTTTCAGTATTCAAATCAGAAGCACTAAAATCTGATAATGAATACCTTATACATATAGTAAAACTCCTAAAGATTTTTTATTTTTACAGTGGATACTCTTAGACGGATTTCGACATTACTTTTACAGATATTATTTGGCCTTCTATGATACCACTTTATCTTTAGGAAATACACATACTTTTCAAATTGGAGCTCAACTGATGAAGTCAAAGTGACACAAACGATATCGTCTTGAGCATTATAACTTTGGTATTATGTTTATAATGTTTATAACCACTAGGTCGTTGCCACTGCTGGTGGACCGTTTGAGTCCCCGATGGTATACATAAACCTAGTACCTGGAATTTCGGTATCAGCTGTTCATCTTATACTAAAGTAATATTTGGCACTGTTAACACCATTTAAATTCGAAAATTGTCTAAAACTAAGATATGTGTGGAATCAGAGTGGTGTTTGACAAAATAAGTATCATGATAACCAATTACTAGATATTCAAATTGCACATGATGTTAAAAAAGTTTCTTTTGATTCTGTAAGTGGAATTGTTGTGTAAAGAGTAGAGAAATCGTATATTTTGATACTGTAAATCTGAGAAATTAATGATCCTTCAGTTTTTCTAAAATGGGGATAACGCGTTTTCATAGTTATGTCACCTAGCTGAATTCAGACATTTTTACTTTTATTATTTCTGGACTTTACTAAACAAAATTGTGTTTCTATTTTCACATGTATGTTTACTTTTTTAATTATTCTGTAACTAACGGATTATAATTATGAATTTACAGATTCAATTATTTAAGTTTCCCACCATATTTGCTTAGACTTTGTGACACCTGGATAATAATTATGATACCGTTACGGCTTCACAATAAAAACGGATCAAGTTATAGAGTGTTCTTCCTGGAGATTTATTTTGGTGGACCACAGGGAATACGGCACTCTCGATCTATTTACGGCCCACGGTGCCAAGTTACTTTACGGCCCACAGCGCCACACACATCGATTCTTACTCTTCTTCCCGCCAACATTCCCTCAATCCGTTCGTAGATACGGCTCCACAACAACATCAACGACACAACATCGTCACATACGATCACGTCCAATACCGACACGAAACCTCGTTGTGATATTTGGAAATTATGCATTTGAACATGTGATGGCGCTATGTAGAAGATGTGGCACTGCAAAACTCCTTTGTAATTGTGATGCTGGATGTATATATGAAATGTAAGGCGTTGTCTTCAGCTTAAATTATGGCGGAACATAGGATTGAACTATTTTGTGATTTAGAATATCTTTAATATTTACAGCGTCTACACCTTTATTTCTAAATTTATGTTTAAGGAAAGGACGTTTCTGTTCAGAACAGTTATCGTTTGCAACGAGTGTAGGCTTGAACAGTCTGTGATAAGCAACGTTCATAATAACAGAGTCGAGTGTGTATTCTGGGGATGAAGAGTCCGTTCACATAATGGGTCTTATTCTAATGCTAAAAATCATAACATTTATACAAAAGCTTATATAGCCATGTACGATATTTTAAAGAAAGGTCGACAGTTAAACTTACCTGTCAAAACACTATATGATTTATTTGAAAAGATGTTAAAACGTATATTACTGTGTGGCTGTGAAAATTGGGGATACACAAATTTAGAAATTATTGAAAGAGTACACTTAAAATGTTGTAAATTACTTTTAATTTTAAAAAAAAGATCAACACCAAGTATCTTGGTTTATGGAGAACTGGGATTCAGTTTACCCAAAGTCAGTTTACCTTAAATTATGAATGATCAATTTTGGAGTTTAAATATAGGAAAATCAGGAATATGAAATGTCTACTAAAATAACTATACAAAGCTCTTTAAAACAAACTAGCAGGCAAATTACTTAGATTATATTGAATATATTTCTCTTATTCTCATTTGTTTCTGCAATTCTGATTTAGCCTACCGTAAACCAAGGTTTATTATATATTTTTACCGTAACTCATGTATTAGGAATACAAACTTCATAAATTATATTTTATTTCTTCGTCACAGTCAATATAAAACCTTTATAAACGTTTGATACAAGTGTCAAGACACCGCCGAAATAACTCGGAAATGTGTAAATACCAGTCATTATGCTCAACATTAACGATAGCCATGATTTGGAATATGTCGGATGTATATCGACATATCAAGAAGTTTTACTTTTTAAATAGTTCAAACAATGACAGAGTTACGCTCGCTTTCAAGGTTTTGTGGCATTACATGTTAACTCGAAATTTAGTACAACTGAAAATCCGGAAAACGTATTTTCGCTCCGCCCGAGGTTCTGGGAATAGAATGATGCTCTCCGTGCAAATGGCTGGTAGACCACGAGAATTTAAGTGCAGAACGTTGGTGAATTTTAAGTAAACAGAGGTAGTATATGCCAGATAAATTATTGCATTTTTATAATTGTGCGTTTTGTATTAGAAATGTACAGCTGAAATAGTTGCTTAATTTTCTTGTAGTTTTTAATTTCCCAATGTGTTTCTGGCGCGAATGGTGGTGACGTCATACCCTTTGTCCTATTTCGGGCACTATTTAATTTCGATCAACGAATGGAGACAATCTTCTTCAGACATAGAGGCTAGTGATATTACCCATGGTCAGGTATTGTTGTTATGGCTTATGATTTTGAAACAACAAAAAGAAATCACAGAGAGCCAGTATATTAATGGATTCCAAATATAAATGTAAGGTCAAGGTCGACGATCGGTCCGTCGTATTTTATCCGATCCATTATCCTCACCGATAACAGTCATCAATAAGGTATAACACCTTAAATATCGTAGGTACTGACATTTGGCTCCCTTATATAAAATTTTACATAAATTTAATGCATTTTTAAGAATTCATGATATTGATTACACAAAACCAGTCATGGTGCATATAATTAGGCAGAATTTTCTGCCCTGATTATAAGCAATTTAAAAAAATATATAAATCCATTGTCACTAAGTCATGACATGATATAATTCCTTAAATGTAATGTCACATCCTTGACCACATTACAGGGCTAGCCCTAGCCTGAATTTTTTTCCCGCCAATTGCCAATCCAGAAAGTGTGATACTTTGCTGATGAATTATTTCTTCAACAACACATTTGTCAAAATGATGTCTCTTTTATGCATGTATAAACAAAGTGTGTTTATAAAATCCTTAGAAAATGCCTTGCATTTGCTTTTTATTTATGCGTACATATTTATTCTTGTATATATGTCATTGTGATATGTTTGACATTGTAATATGGAATCTGAAGTTTTAGCTGCAATTATGTACTCTGTATAAAGAATCAAAAGAATTGCTATCTCTTTTTTTTCAATGGTATATTTGCTACCCCCACTGTCCAACAATTATCTATCGAATCTCAATGGTCATCTCATAGCATTTGTTTACTGGTTGCAAGTTAAACGGACTTACCAATATCAGAGGCTCAACTTGACCTCCCAACTACCGACAATCAATGACACGACAAGGCAGTGTTTGTAATAAAGTGCATGGTGCAGAGTCGATGTTTTAAAATGATAGCTTTTCTGGGACTTTTTGATATATTTCTAATGTAAATTAGAGAAATACACAGGGTTATGTTGAAGAAAACAGGGGTATTAATTTAATTGATTTCATTTTATTAGATTTGATATCTTTTTTGTAAAATTATTACGTTTTGACAAATATTTTTGAAATTAAAAAAAATAATGGGAGGTAACTCTTACATAACTGTCTACATGATTTTATGTTTGCTATAACATTATTCCCTTCAGCTTTCATAAAAGGAGGAAACATATTAAACAAATTAACACAGGTTTTTTGTGAATTGATTATCTTAGTAAAACATATATCATACAGGATTTTTGGTCTCCTATTTTTATAAATAGTATTAGTAGAGAAAATTCATTCTTGGATATATAGCTTTCATAAAAGGAGGAAACATATTAAACAAATTAACACAGGTATTTCGTGAATTGATTATCTTAGTAAAACATATATCATACAGGATTTTTGGTCTCCTATTTTTATAAATAGTATCAGTAGAGAAAATTCATTCTTGGATATAGCAGTAGCTTTGGCCAAACTTTATGTCCCGATTTTAAGCAATTTTTTATAAGTGAGTAAAATCTGAATAAATCCCTTTGGAGATTCTGTCGTGTTGCCAGACAGAATCTCCAAAGGGATTAGGGTAAAATCCTGAACCACCCCCACCCCCCAAAAAAAATAATCGGGGCAGAAATTTGGCTAACTCATTTATGCCCTAATACTGTAGATAGATTGGTAATATATCAAAGAGTTATAAGAGGCCATATTATGAATTTGCAGTTCCTTGATAGGCCCCTAGTGTCATGTAACATATGTTCTGGCCATTGTTTTACTCTTCTCTGATTTTTTTTTGAATAAATAATTGCACCACAGTCAAAATATATACATGTATCAGAGTTCAAAAAATCCATTCGCCATCTGGCATTGGTGGGTAAAAATTTGTTTTGGGCGAGTAAATATCCATAATGAACTCGCCTGTGTGGCGAGTGCTAACACCATACTGAAAATTTGTAATCCCTTTTCGAAACTGATCTGTTTCCTTCTATTTTTACGGTAGTTCAAAATACATTACAATAAAATAATTATTTTATTGACAATTAAACATGTTAGTCTATACCTCATGGCCAAAATTGACACAGAACACATCATGTGTGGACAGCTGATAATTGCAGTTTGTTTTGGAAGTTGGATGTGTGTAAATAAAAGAACCAATACCGGACAGATCTGAATTTCAGGGTTTGGTAAAATAATCATAAATTTATAATTTGTATTGAAGTTGTAAGATATGAATTAAATGTAAGTGAATGATAAAAGTAAAAATAGTTACTCGATACTATAAATGAAAGTTTTGATTAAAATATAGAAATGGATAGCTCTTGTTTTCATCTAACAATAGTGAAAACTTACTTTTGTAATTTATATTGATTTAGTTAAACACATAGTAGTAACATTTGTAATTTATATTGATTTAGTTAAACACATAGTAGTAACATCATAAAATAGTAAAAGTAATAATTGATTAAAGCAATAATGATGCATTTACAGTTAAATTTCGATGCAAATGCATCATTCAGAGACAATATATATTGTATATAAATTTATCTATTAAAATAACAATAACTAAAACAACAAAATCAATAAAATATTTTTTTTTTTCATTGTGGTTAACCAGATTTTTATGGCAGGTAACAAAAATTTCAGTCAAGAATTAAATTCTAAAAACTTAAAATGAGAGCATACCAGAGGTGTGGTAAGATTTTCACACATTTTCCATCATAATAAGTACTTAATTTTTACTTTGAAATACTACGTTGTCATACTAAGGCGAGTGCAAAATGAGTTTGGGCGAGTGGAAGTTATGTAATAACTCGCCCAAAGGGCAAATGCTTTTATACAAATTTTTCTAACCCTGACAGAAATTACAAGTATCCTGTATTTCATAGATGTCATAGTGGTGTAGTAAAAACATAATTCTCTCTCTTTCTCTGCCTGTCTCTGTCTCTCTCTCTCATGCACACACATACACACAAAATTAAAAATGTTTACGAATATTTTGACTTCAACTAGATTTTACATTGTTTATTTTATTCCAAATACGACTGACAGAAACATGACACTAAAACTTTCAGTGCTCACCTGAAATTGACACCAGTCCAGCATGACCGTGTACATGTAATAAATTATTTTAAAAAAGTAATACAATCATTATATTCTGTTCACTACGATCACTGCATTTACCTAGTAGGATGAAGAAAATCGGAAACGGTGCAGGCTAGGATTATTTGAGTTTAAAAATAAAAAAAAAATCAGTCGTGGTAGAGCTGGCGAATAATTTAGATTTGTATTTAATGTTATACTTTTAAAAAAAAAACACTTGGTCACTTGTGAAGGGGGTTTTCTATGGAATCAACATGATTTGGCCAATGAAAAGTGGTCGCTGGTTGCGTTATGGGAATGGTCTCATATTAAGAGGTAATTTATCATTAAAAAAGGCTTATGCTTTGAAAATTTGGTCGCTTAAGGGTGGTGATCGCTTGTAGGGGTGGTTGCAAATAGAGGGGCTACTATATTAATTTTTGATGTGTTTTTAGGTCTTTTCAGACTTTTGTCATTTTCATTCATTTTTGCAGGTTTCCTCAATTATCTCCCCTTGCATTCACCATGATGCTTTAAAGTGTTAAACTTGTGTATAGTTGAAGAAATGTTTTTGTGCAAGAATTTTGTCTTTTTTGATTTCTAGAGTTTTTGATGAACTTAAAACATCAATATTTATGTTTCTTGGCCAGATCAGTCTACATGCTCATATTCACCTTGATATTCTCTCTACATTTGTAGATGGTTCTCAGGTGAGCGATTTAGGCTTTCTTGTTCATTGAGACCTACATAAATTTATTTTGCAATGGGAAACATTCTTTAAACCACTGTATACATGTAATTTCACCTAAAATCTTATGTATTTTTATTTCTTTGCAGAAATTTGTGACATCTTGTAACAATTACAGTTGATATCATTATATATCAGAAACAAAGAAGTAATAGTCAGTAGAGGTCAGCTTGCAAAGATGAACTACCACAAAGTCTACATGAATCATGTGCACTCCAGCTCACTGCTTACCCAGCTGGCCACCATGTGGAAAAGTCAAACGCTGTGCGATGCTGTCATCAGAACAGGAAATATAATAACAAAGGTATTATAGCTACTGGTGGCATCTCATTATAAGTGTTGAGGTCTTTTGATGTATATTACCAGGGGTCGAAATTAACTTTTCAAACCTGGCAGCCAGTCGGGCCAGTAGGATTTAATTTCTACTGGCCCACATATAAAAAAACATAAAATAAATTAAAATAACATTTTTATTGTAGCCTAGCAATTTCTCAGTGCATTATTTTTAGTAAATGAACACAATCCATAGTAGACTATATTCAAATAAGAAACATTCACATATCTACATAATCTGGATCCAACTCAGTTCAGACATCCTGGAATTCCTGCTCCTCCTCAACCTATGGGGGTCCATATGGATGAGTAATTGACCTCTTAATTTCTATTGAAACGTCGAGGTCATGCTTCAGGTAGATGCAATTTCGATGTTTTATAAAATACGTGGGAAAAATCTTTGGCTGACAGGCCTCCGCTGAGACGTCAATTTTTCGTTTATTTTCGCTTGACATGCAGAAAATACTCACAATTTGGGTTTATAAATAGTCCATCTGTAAGAATTCTTTATTAATTTTTATATGAGACACACTAAAACAATGTTAACATTTATTGTAATTGTTTACTAGTCCCTATGTCCACCATTACAATTTGAACCCAGGTCACGCGAGACACAAATTGGGAAAAAAATTTTTTTAGTTATTTAATGAATACTACTTTATACTTAAGTAAAATTGCTAAAAACAAAAACTGCCAATTAAAAACACAAAGGAGATTAAAACGATTAGTCGCGGAGTAAGTTAAATGCACATATTTAAAGTGTTGAAAAGAAATTCCCTCTTTTTGGCCTAAATTGTGTCTCGCGCGACTTCGCGTGACCTCAGTTCGATTTGTAATGGTGGACATAGGGATTTTTTGAAACAATTGCAATAAAAGTCAATTAGCATCGTTCTTTGTGTCTCAGATTAAAAAAAAATAATAATGGATTATTAAAAATGGATTATTTATTAACCCTAATTGTGAGTATTTTCTGCATGTCAAGTTAAAATAAATGAAATTTCGGCAACTTAAAGGAGGCTTGTCAGCGGAAGATTTTTCTCGGCACATGTTTTATGAATGTTGAAATAGAGGCTTTGAGAAATGCTGTTCTCTACAGTGATTGTTATACGCACCACCGACCTCGAGGTATATTCGATAGGTGTACGTGCAATGCTTTAATTGTGGTACAATGATGGTTTTTATATAATCATTTATGTGCAAAAGAGAAAAGGGTTTCCGACTGAGTTTTAAAACAATTCGAAATCGAAAACTTGGCTTAACTTAGTTTAGGGTTTTCCAAAATTTGACAAGCCAACCGGGCCACCATATCCAGGGATTTTACTGGCCCGGCCACAAAAACACTGGCCTCGGGCTTACGGACCACCGCTAATTTCGACCCCTGATTACATATCTTATCAGGGCATGAAATTTAAACCACTTGAAAAGGGCTAAAAAAAATTGGGGCCACTAAATTTATAATCTTGCTAATTATTATCAATAGATGATGGGCTATTCAAATCACCTTGCGGTCAGTGGTCTATCCATTGGTCGTCAGTCTGTCATCCATCCTAAACAATTCTTGTTATCCCTATTTCTTAGAAAGTATTGAAGGGATCTCCTTGAACTTTAACGTCAAGGTTCCACTTGAGGTTTTGTTGTGCCATAAAAAATACAATAAGTTTTGATGTTTTTATATTATAACTTTAGTTAATGATTCCATCAGATAAATAACAATTATACCATTGTTTTTATCAGGCACATAGAGTTGTCCTAGTTGCAGCCTGTCCAATGCTACAGTCCATGGAGAATGCAACATCTGGTTCACATTTGGAAGTGCGATTGGCGTCAGATATCAAACAAGATTCAATCAATACATTCCTACAGTACCTTTATGAAGGATTCATGATTCTTACTGAGGAGAACTGTAAAGATGTTGAAAAAATTGCCAGACTTCTACAAGTTGATGGCGTCATTAAATGCTGCTTAGATTTCACAAAGTGTTTAAATGCCTCCTCAAGTATGCAGTTCAAATATAGTTTTCATGATCAAACAGAATTTAAACATGTTCGAGTATCAGAACTGTTGAAGGTACAAGAGAAACAGCATAAAAGGCCATCAGAGTCTTCAAGGCCATCTAGTCCAGGCAGCAAAAGACAAAGAATCCTCAGAGCATCTAGTCCCCCTTTAGATACAGCAATGCAAGTTGGTGCACAAAAAACACATGACACAGAGAGGATGACAGAAAGTTACAAGAATAATGCTTCTGATCCTTGGGAAAGGGTCCCAAGACTTGGGTCTCAAGGTGCTAGTTCACAAGGTGCTAATTTGCAACCAGGTGTGATTGATATTAGAGAGGATAGTTTAGAATTGATACAAACTGAACCTCCGAAAGATTCAGGTGGAGGTCGTTCACAAGAACCGAGGAAAGTGCAATCCAGTGTGTCAATTTCTGTAGCTAGTCAACATAATACCAATGCAGATTTGAGAGTTATAAATGTTGACGGTAGCAATGACTCTTCTTCAAAAACACCTGTGTCAACATCATCTGCAAGAGGACAAATTACTGTTAGTCCTCTAACCATGTATCATGATTCACCTACTTCTTCCTCATCCTCTGTTGATTCATCTCGGCTTCCTTCCGAAAGACTTCCAGTTTCGGTTCCTCCATCAAAACCTTCATCAGATCATGAAAGACAAATACCACCATCTGTTAATCTAAGTGATTTTCCAACACCGTCTGGTGACTCTTTATCCCATGTAAAACAGAGAAGTAGTGAAAGTTTCACAACAAGTACACCTCACCGAGCTCCTTATCCAGTTTCATTATCTGCAGCCTCAAGACCAGCACCTAGTTCACAAACTAAACCATTTGCTGCAGGAAGTGCATCACAAGCAGGCATGTCTCATTCATTTACAGAGGGTATGCCATCTTCAGGTCCAAGGTCACAACAACCACCTGTGAGTAGTAGTGTTGGTAAGAGTGATGGTGTCGAAGGCTCCACTACAGAGAAGAGCTCAGATATAAGGTTTGTACACACAAGTTTTGTATGAAATATATAGGCTGGTATACATTACAAAAGTTGAGAGAGGATTATGCTGGAAATTTTAAAGTACTTGACATACAATGTAGATCTAGAAATTGATGTTTTCGGTACATTTAAACAAAAACTAGCAATTCCTCTCACTTTTTGATGCATCTTTTGAATTTCTCTAACTTGTTAATAATGTAAAGACAGTGTGTCATATCCTTGACTCAAGGTCATATCAAAAACAAAGGTCAAGTCCACCAACTTTACAAAACAGTTCTCAATGAGGTGGTATGTCATGACCTTGACTCAAGGCAGCACTCTACATTGCGACCAAATCACTTGCAAATGCGACCATTTTTTAGATTTCGATTCCTCATTCAGTCACCACATTGCGACCAGTTTTTCCCCAAATCGGAAATCAAAAGTTTGTCTGTTCTCGCTGTGAAATCATGGTCTGTTATGTGCTTTACAACAACAAATTTGGTTATTCAGTTTCGATAACCTAGAGCATTTCACTCACGTGGATTACTGTATAAAAACACGTAATGCTGTCATGTTTCGACTTGAAATTTTCCTAACAGCACACGATGACATTTTCTTCTCTCGGTCGATTTCAACAGAAGCATCATTAGACACTACTAAATTTAAACGATCTTGGTTAAAGAAATACTGGAACAAATTTATGGCTAGTGTTCGACTAGACCGAACTGTCTGCCCTGATTTTGATTTTAATTTAAGCGATTTTAAGTGGTAAAATCGGGGCGGAAAGTTTGGCATAGTGTTCGACGAGGAGGGCAGGCAGACCACAGCCTAATTTCTTTGGGGATTACATCGTGGCCGTTTTATCGTGGGTCAACACAATAAAACGGCCGCGACAGAATCCCCAAAAGGATTAATCACAGTCGGAACTTGGAATTTTATCTGTAATTAAAATCAAGAGTCGGACAAACACCTATAAATTAAAGAACTTCATAGTGTTTTGTCTGACGATCAAGTCATGGGTGTTGGACTCTAGATTTTAACTTACAGGCAAAATTTCAATTCTAGTGGAAAGTCTCTGTTTTGTTAATTCAACTGGCGCTAAATATGTAAAAACAAAGTTTAAGGTTGCCTCGATATTAGAGCAACAAATATGAAAAATATAGGCATATAAACACTACTGGATTGATAAAAAATGCACAAAAGGTCAACATGCAGTTAATAACCTTGTTTTAAATGGATTAAAACAATAAAATGTTACAGTACAAACGTGGTGTTTATTCTGTCAAACGCTCTACACCGCGAAAATGATGACAAAAAACACCAAAAAACACCGTGATTCTCTTTCTCAGTATAGTGTAAACATACGCAAAATTTCACTCTACACTATGGCGGCATATTTCTTTGACATCGAGAAACTCCGTGTGACACCGTCAGCTGAAGCGTTTTGGATTAAACTTCTCCATGGGGTGCCTAGATTGATTAACTATTACTACAGCCTCGCACCCTACAGCTAATAAACAAGATGTAAATCCATGTCTTGTTAGACAGAATATCAGAGTCGCTTCGGTGATGTCAAGTTCAGTTGTACCCATGCATGCATATACATAAACTCTGCCCTTCACTACTACTAAAACGATGACATGAAACACTGATAGTTACAACAACTTCTTTTCTGAGAGCTTTGAAATTGATTTGCTAAATTATCCCAAGCAGACCAAGGACGCTTGATCTTCCGATCATCGTTGGCTGCATGCCAAACTTTGACCTTGATAGTAACTGTTGATCAGTCTTGAAAAAGAACTTCTCAGATTAACTTTACTCACATTTGATTTCCGACAGAAATTACACAATTATCATGTATTTCATAGGTGTCACAGTGGTGTAGTAATACGTAAATCTCTCTCTCTCTCTCTCTCTCTCTCTCTCTCACAAAATCGAAAATGTTGACAAATAGCTTAATATTTTTAACTGTTAACTTCAACTAGATTTTACATTGTTTATTTTATTCAAAATACGACTGACAGAAACATGACTCTAAAAACTTTCAGTGCTCACCTGAAATTGACAACAGTCCAGTACGACCGTGTACATGTAATAAATTATTTTAAAAAGTAATACAGTCCGGTATTTCAGACTTACTATTTTATCAAACATTAAAAAGAAATAGTAACATTGTATAATTGTGGCGATAGTTGATTCACATACACGTGTATCTTCGAGTATGTGGCTGAATACGCGAGTGCAAAAGAAGTATACAAGTTATCTCCCTCAATATCATAAGAGGGATTAAAAAAACAGGTGTAAAATGATGCATCTTTTTTAAAATAGATTTTTTAAATTTATGTAACCACATCTATAAAGATGCATATCTGCCCTTATTTTTATTTTCAAAAGTCAATAATTTTTAAGTAAATGATTTTAAGACATTCAGAAATGACAAAAAATGGAATTGACATGGATCGCCTTTTAATTGCGTCAGTGTTATTTAACTGGTCGTCGACGTGTCTCCGTTTAAAGAATACTACTGGCATGCTACTACGATTTAAAAACTCGTTTTAGTCAAGTTTTACAGATATTTATATACATGTAGAACAAATGCTGATATACTATTGCCAGCAACTTGATCCCAGATGAACCGGCGATATATTACGCTTATTATATCGGTAATAAATTTCAATTTAAGTCTCATTTTGTCTGATCAAATTGCTCAATAAATAAATTATTATTTTTGTCTTTAGAATATAACTTCTTTGTGTGACTTAAACGTAAATACTGGCACTGCCCTTTAAAAAACAGGATGCCCAAAAAGTTAACACTCAGGAGATTAACTGCCGAGGTAAGCTTGTTACGCACGGACGATTTTTATTGCATATTGAAGTGTCAAGTCATTCATGTCGATAGATAATCCTTTACACTATTTTTCACGGAGTGATAGTGTTTTTCTGGTGTTGCACACCAAAAATCACCGTACCGTACCGTGTTTCACTCTACACCAAGTAGAGTGTTTGACAGAATAAACACCATGTTTGTACTGTACATAAACTTAGAAAATTAATATTTTATTTCATTTCTATATTTTCATCCAGTGAATTTTTTTAAGAACACATGAACACACACACACACACACACATATATATATATATATATATATATATATATATATATATATATATATATATATATATATATATATATATATATATATATATATTGGCAAGCAAAAGTTCCTGGCTGGCTAGTAAAATTTCTGGTTCACTGGCCAAATAAAGAGTGAATTTTTTTAGTGTTGTAGAGCCCTGACTCAAGGTTATACTTCAAAGGTCAAGGTCATCATGACAGTCTGAAATATTTTTGTCAAGTTCATATCTTGCACACCACAAAATGGAATCTTTTCAAAAACCACACATTTTCAATATTAAGTCATGTCAAAGGTTGTATTCACTGTATGAAACTAACATTTTAAAAAATGTAACAAAGACTGATGTTTCCATCCTAGATAAACCCTTTCACAATCTATTCATGATGGGCAAATTTTGTACAGTTTACAGTTTTCATATTATGTGTGAAAAGGGCTTGAAAAACTGTGAGCGTGGATATGTGTATAGACAATCTTATTTAAAACAGATTCTCTGGAGCTCATGGCTCCCATTCTCTGATATGATGTAAGCTATTGCAGGACTCAACATTAATGTTTGTCCGCTTGTCCTTGTCCAGGTCCAAATAAGCTTGTTTGTGTCTGTGCTGATTGCCCACTTATGGAGTAATTGCATTTGTATAAGTTACAAGGGAATTCATATCTAGTGTTGAATCTAGAGCAACATAGCATTGCACGGTGCTATACCCTTTTTTCCAGCGCCATGCCCTTTTTCATGCTGTCAATCGCCAATAGCCCCCCCCCCCCCCCCAAATCTATTAGCGAAATTGCCTAACGACTAAAATATTATATTTTTAAAACCCTCTTCCCTATCGTGTATTCCTTAATCTGTTAATTGCCCCAATTACCCATGTCAAGTCTGTTTATTTCACAGTTGATCAATTTAATTAGCCTTAGGTAATCACCCAAGATTGGGCAGTCAGACGACTCTACTGCAGTAGACCTATGTTGATTGGGAATATGGGCAAACTCGCTGAATTTCCTCTGTTTTCAAATGGCTAGAAATTTTAATTTACATGTAAAATGTTTGTAAAAAATAATTGTACATGCAAATAAAACGATGTCATGTTACAGAATAGCCCATTAAAGTAGGTTCTCTGCTACTATGTGACTGAATTCATCGTTTGAAGCAGGCTCCAGTTCGCGCGTAGGAAAATAGCTTGTGTCCACGGGCACATGGATTTTAAACCGATTCACGCAAACTGCTTGTAGTTACATGTCGTTCGAAGTAACTAAAATACATAGGAATTTGCCAATGACTTTTAAAAACCATAATCGCGATGAAAATACTGTAAATAGGAATAAACAGCGAAGTGTTCTGTCAAATCTGATAGCAAATTTGTTCTCGGACTTTATCAACTTCGTATCACCCGTCTTCTGAATTTCTCGGGACTTTCCCTTTTCTCTTTGATAAATTGAGTATAAATTCAAGTGAACCTAAATCTATCAAATTTGTTGAAATTATTTAGATACTTGAATCATGACAATCTATTAGGAAATTATTTTTGTTACATATCAAGTGTAAATCATGTATCAAATATTTAACTAAGTGAGACCTTTACTAGTTTGTTTTAATTAATCATCAGACTAGTCTTACAACTATTAATATTACAATATAATACCTGTAGCTAAAACTTCAAAATTTATTAGTGTCAAAATAAATTTATTAAAATAAAAGGCCTATGTAAGACTTTTTTTTAAAGATTTCTATTCTTAAACACACTGCACACTTCAGTAACTTAACAAACATCATTCTGCCTTAATTTTGTTGGCAAAAAAAAAATAATAATAACCCCCCAACCCCCCCTTTCAATCGACAAAGTATCAAATTTTTTGATTTTGCAAAAATAAATTATGTAAGGCCAGGGTTTGCCCTGGTGCCCTTTTTGTTTGTTTGTTTTTTTTTTCTTTATCTCAAAACTATTTATTATCAAATAATTCAATTTATTTAAATGAAAAACTATATATCTTCTGTTTTTATTAATCATTTAAAGAAAAATTTGTTAATGGAGGATACACATGTTATAGTGTGAGTGCCTTCAAAGTGCCCTTTCACGCTGAAAATGTGTGCCCTTTCACACTGATTTGTGTGCCCTTTTCAGATTCTAGATTCAACACTAATATCGCTTACTATGCCTCGCTTGATTTAATTTTGATACTTGATTCCAACAGCTCCAAACCAAAACCAGATGAGACTCCAAGCACTTCAGATATGACACCAGACATAAGTATAGTAAAAGTAGAAGCTGGTGGAGACACAGATGTTCCTGAAAATCTAGGGGGACTAGATATGTATGTCACCGCAGGCGGTGTTTCAGTAACAAGCCAACAACAGGCTCGACCACCTGAAGATGAAGAAATGGACCCAGCAGATTTTGATTTAGAAGAGCCACCTGGTGACTGGTCAAGAGATGAAATATCAAATGAGGGTAGCAGTATTAGTGGTGATCAGAGTGGCAGTTGGTACACGGGGCAGTTTAAAGGTAGGGTTATTTTATCATACTTTTTATTGAGTTGTACAAAGAGGTACATTTCTTTTGATAAATCAAGAATCCTTCAAAACAATATGAATTAAATCTTGCAACACAGACAACCATAAAACAAAAAGAAGAAATGGAAAAGTTTCAGCTAAATGTCTCTATTGTTGAAGTATTTTATTCATATTGGAATCAATTTTTATATGATGAATATTTTAGAACAAGATCTTTATTCATCAGGTAGTGACTACCAGTTCAGGACTGTAAAACAATAGGCACCAACAGTGACTGTCAGGGCTTTCTTTATTAATGAGACTTTAAATAAAATGTGGTGACTGCCTGGACAAGACTTTAAAACTAAAGACATAGACTGCCACATTAAAACAAAATGTGGTGACTTCCTGGACAAAACTTTAAAACTAAAGACATAGACTGCCAGATTAAAACAGAATGTGGTGACTGCCACATTAAAACAAAATGTGGTGACTGCCAGGACGAGACTTTAAAACTAAAGACATAGACTGCCACGGCTTTAAAACAAAAGGTTTGGACTGTCGGAGTGAAACTTTAAAACAAGAGGTTGTGGCTTCCAAAGTTAACCAATGAGACTTTAAAAGAAAAAGCAGTGACTGCCAGGGCTTTCCATTGAGACTAAAACAAGAGGTTGTGACTGCCAGAGTTAGACTTTAAAACAAAAAGCAGTGACTGCCACAGCTTTCCAATAATACTTCAAAACAAAAGGCAATGACTGCCAGATCTTTCCATTGAGACTTCAAACAAAAGGCAGTGACTGACAGGGCTTTCCATTGAGACTTTAGAAGCGTTTCATAATTGGTGAGTCATACATGTCTAAGAACTCTCTACTTGTAAGTCCATAGTGTTTGTCAAAATTTGTGGCATCTCTTACTGTAAGTCCATAGTGCTTGTCAAAATTTGTGTCATCTCTACCTGTAAGTCCATAGTGTTGTCAAAATTTGTGGCATTTCTAATGAAAAGAAAGTGAACCTAATGAAATCAATGTACATTGATAATCTTTATAGACATTTCAATATTCTATGTTAAGTATGATAGATATGGCTTGTCTAACTTTTTCTATTTGATGATTTTTCAACCATTTGGATTGCAAAAGATTAGTTAAATTTTATAACGTCAGTTTGTGTGATTACAGTAATTTGAACATTAATTTTGTCAAAAGTAATTGAATTACATCATATTATGAAGAAAGATAACTCTTTGTACAACTGCAGTAGAAACTTGACAAGGTTTTGATTTAGATGAGACAATTGTTCATCTCTCAGTTTCTTGTTTTGAACAGACAAGTGTTATATTCGACATGAGTTCAGCCAATGTAATAGGTACAAAATACACAGATTGAATTAAAGGGAATTAAATACAGTTTGGCCTTGCAGTATATTCAATTTCCTAACATACATACAAGATTAAGGTACCAAAAAAAATGGTAAATTACACTCATTAGACAGAAAATGAAACAAGGTGCACACAATTTTGAATTTGTTGAGCTGCTGTGTCAAATACATTTTGTTTGCATAACAAAACAATTACATGAATTTTATACATCTTGCATTAGGGGTTTTGTAGATAAGAATTCAAATGGCAGATAAAGCCCATTTGGCCTCTTGTTTATTTCGAAATGTTTGCCATTATAGAAACCCATCAGAGCTTGATTACATTCCATAGTAGATGATATCAAGCTCATTGACATTCAGATTGGGAAGTTGCTGTATATTACAGCATTTTCTGAGAATAGACAGTTAAATTAATTGTTTCATCTCATCAAAATCTTGTCATAGTAAGATGGCGAAATAATTTTTCATCAGTTGTGCTAGAATACCCCTGATTAACATTCAGCACTCATTGATAAAATTTGTTGCCATGCTGAAGCCAAACATCCTACTGCAAATACTATTCTGTTAAATTTCTGATCTACAAGTACTGAGAAATGTAATTATTGATATTAAATTTCAGTACTTGATTGTCTTATTGACAAACAGAGGATAAACCACAAGAATATGGTCATCTAAATATATTTATTTTTGTACAAATTTTAGTTGAATATAAGTCTAACACTGAGTTCAAAATATTGGCAAAATAGGTCTTAACATTGAGGAAAAATTTCAGCAACCAACGTACGATCAAATCAAGAAGAAAATACAAAACTTGTGGTTTATCATCGCTTAAACCTTTGCGAAGCTAGTTTATTTATCATAGGAAGTGATCACAAATTTGCAAAAGAAATTTCTTTTCGTTGATTGAAAATAGATTCCATTGTCATTTTCCCAATTTTGCAATTCCAATATTTGACTAATGAACTAGCTGGGAATTTATACAGAAGTTTACATTGTTGAAGTTTCAATGTTTGTTTGTACACAGATGTTCATTACATTTCAATTCAATGACTTCTGATAATGAAAAAATTAATGGGTTCTATTTGTTTGTTAACACAACACCCCCCACCCCCCCAAAAAAAAAAATAATAAAATGAAAAATAAAGTGAAAATGGATTCTGGTACATGTTTTTCAATAAGTTGACAGTTAATTTCCCTTTTCTATATATTTAATAAAATTGATAATCACAAAAGATATTCTGGGAAGTTCAATTTTTTACCCAAATTACGTAAGAAGTTGTGTGTATGTATTTGTGATAATACTGTTAGATTATCTTTCATTTAAATATATTGCAGTAATTATCATTTCCGTTGATAAAAATGAAAAAAGGATTTTGAATTGCAAAATATTAGGACAAAATATATCTGTGGTCCTGATTGCATTCACAGTATCAGTCTTTGTTTTATTAAGTCAGGGTTAATATCTGAAAATTGCAGTGCCATGAACATCTGAGTTGAACAAACAGAAATGTTTCAAGTTTTGAATGTTTGATTTTGATAACACTGAATGTATATTTGACTGTCAAGGTGCTTGTATGACAAAGTAACTCAAATGTCTTCTGGATTTTACATGGAAAGAAAATTCATAGCATTTGGGATAAAGACAAACAATTCTGGATGGTATTTTTTGCTGTTGTGGTGGGATGACTAAGAATTGAGTGTAATGTTTTACTTTTGTTTTACTGTCATACAAAAGCTTTGATGGTCTTCTTACAACAGAACATTTATCTTGTACAATACACTGATATTTGCCATCCATTGCTCTTCCCAGGGAAACTCTTAAGTTTCTGTCAGTCTTGTGTTTCCTTTGCTTGGCTTAGGTACCTACCCAAATTCTCCTTACCTAAACTCTTAGTTGGTCTCTCCGGTCTAGGAACTCTACTTGTTTAGATGTTAAGTTGTCCTGGCCTTCTAATTGTTTAAATGTAAAGCTTTCCTGGCTTGGTCATTTTTTTGTCAGTCATCTGGGACTTTTTAGCAGTCATTTGGAGCAACTAGATTTCAGATAGGATGCTGTTTAGATCACTAGTTTGTTTGGTATTTTAGTCAAGTTTTGGGTGTCAGTTATTCACCAAACTCATCTTTCAGGAAATGTTAAGCATGTGTTACTTGTCGTAATGTGGTGGACAGAGTTGTTTACAGATTTGTGGTTAGCATGTATAGGTTTAAAAAAAAAAAAATTTCAAAGTTTTTTCTCTTGATAAAAGTACTGGACTACTATTTCATCAGATGAAAGAATTAAACTTCAAAGAAGTAAAAAAGAGTCTGTGACCTTGTTGCACTTCCATCGAAATATAAACACAAAAAGATAACTGGGAAAAGCATTGGATATGGTTGCAAGTTTCGCTGTAGTCTGACAGCTTCTAAAGGTTAAATCTGAAAAATGTATTTGTTTTGAAATTTATGCTGGTATAGAATTTAGCACTACAAACTGGAATGATTAAAAAAAATAAAAAGATTATAATTGGTCGAAAATATTTAACTCGAATATCCAGACACATGGATACATTGATTACTTTGTACAGAATCATTTACACATTCCTCGTGTGATAAAAAATTTTCACAGTATCCAGATTTAAAAAAAGGTTGAAAATAAAAAAATAAATAAAATAAATGACGCTGTCAGATTGTTGGAGGAGACAACTAGATATCGAGGCCGGGATCATGAAGCAGCTTTTGAGACTTGCAACCCTATCAAGGTAGGTTCGAATGACATTTACACTCTTCTTTGTCCATTGTCTGTTGTTGATTAATATGTTTGTGAACATAAACAGTAGAGAGGGGAGAGAGAGAGAGGAAAAACAGGGCCGAATTTGGCTATAATGTTACTACCTATGGAAAAAGTAGTAACAGCATGTATGTGTTTGATGTTGGATGACTTTATCAAGATGTTAACAACAGTGTTAGGTATCTGGTAAAAAAACATTGATATTATATCAACGTCTTGGTGAAAGCTATAGAATTTGGTCAAAATCACCCACTTGATCCACAAAAATGATTTTGAAATGATAAAACATGACGTGTTATCCATGACAAACTAAGGTGAGAATGAGGTCATGGTCCGACATAAATCATGAGATACTTGGTATGATGGGGGAGTCATTCTTTAAAAGAATGAAGAGACAATCATGACTGACATGAGAATGTAAAGCATGCAGATGCTAAAAATAGCCATTAAACAACTTAATACATGAGTACAAAGCTGGAAATTGCAAAACAGTTGCATACCTAATGAATATGTTATAACGAAGTATTGTGAGATTTCATTAAGATCAAGTGAACTGAAATATTATGTGTGGCCTCTTTTTATCATTATCATAGCACTTAGCAAGATTTGCGTACATTCTTGTTTTCTTTTGTGGTTTTATAATCATGCACCCTAAACTACTCTTGTTAGAGGTTATTTACAAGATTTCCCCATTTGTCCGTTGCTTTGAAGATGTTGTGACAGTTAGTCCAGACTTGACCATTCTAAGTAATGAGTTTTATTTATAAGGGATTTGAAGTATTTTTTGTAATTATTTTGTGTACTTGTATGTATTCATCAGAAAAATAAAACATTTACTGTGCAGGACTTGTCACTTTTTATTCCCTATTAAAATTGGCTTCAATCATATGTAAACAACTTGTCTTCTATGTCTGCATGCTAATTTAATGTTTTATTGAATAAATTTATTGAGTCAAAATTCTTAAGCTTCTTGAGTGTTGGTTTTCTCTGGAGAGGTGTGATATATATGACCAGAGTTGGTGAGGTTCTCTACAGAGGAAATTACTTCTACTGGATAAAACATTAGGTAAGTATTTGTGTTTATAATGCAAAATTATTATGAATTAATCTGAGGTTTAAATTTCCATCTAAAGGGAACCTTTCCCTTATATAAAAATAACACTGGGAGACACTGAGACTGTCTCATGGCATTTATCCAAAGTACTCCATAAATTTTATGGGATGCATTTGTTAGGTCGCTTCAAATGTAAACTGCACCTGAGAGACTCCTAGAGTGTTTGCCTTTCAAGCAGCAGGTTTGAAGTTTGAATCCAGAAAGGGTCATATAAACTAAGTCAGCAGTAAAATGATAGTTCTGGGTTGTAATGAAGATTTAAAACATCACTTTGATTCAGTAGGTAATACACATGCAAGAACCCTCACTGGCATTAATTAGTTGTGTGGTTATTACCAACATCTAGCAGGCAGAGCGGTTAAAACATCTCATGACCCAGCAGGTAATAAACATTCAAGAACCGTTGCTGGCATCAATCAGTTGTATGGTTATTACCAACATGTAGCAGGCCCAGTGATTAGAGCATCACACGACCCAGTAATAATGCACATGATAGAACCCACACTGGCACCAATCAGTTGTATAGGTGTATTGTAATTACCATCATCTAGCAGGCCGAGTGGTTACAGCATCACATTTAAAACCATGAAATGTTTAACCTTTGGTCAGCACAGATTAGAGTAAAGCTGGAAGTTAAATTGATTTTTTGGTAAAGTTTGCCAGTTTACTTGCAGAAGGCCAGCAGTTTCTGCCAGAGTATATTGTAAAATTGACAGCCATCATATAACTGGAAAAAAAGATGAGTGTGACTTAAAATATCATTCAAACAACACATGTACCCTTATCTGTTGGGGGTAATAAAATAATTTTTTATGGCAATTACCTACATCTACCTATATCTGCAGATGTGTCTGATTCTTGATGACAAAGTGAAAACTTTATAATCCTTTACTGATGATCTTTTATTCCTAATAACAATTTAACTCTTGAATGATTTGTATAGGCAGGTATGATTCTGTGTTATTATTGTAGTAAAAACAATAAAACCAGTTTGTAGATCACTTTTGTGTTGGTGCTGACAAAAAAAATGATGTGTTTATAGAGATGATTACTGAAAGAACAATTTAATGGCAGAGAGGCTGGTATAGAACTGAACACAGTTAAAATCCATCAAATATTTTAAAGTCTGAGTTGCTTCTCATTTACCTTTTGTGGTTTAACTTTCGGACTCGGATAATTGTGTTACATTTAGAATGGAAGAGGGTGGGATAGGGAGTATATTGGATTGTATTTGTTTAAAAATCCGGAGATGTAGGCCTACCGGTATTTTCAATATTGCTTTAAAGAGAGGATAGTGTCGTTAGATGTTGGCACTTTAAACTGAGCTTTCCAAAAATAAATTGTTGACGAGTTGATGCACTTGTTTCTGCTTATTTCAAGTGATGTAATTGAATTTTGTTACAGTGAATTTGGGCTGATATGTCAGAAGTATTGATATGGTTGTTAGTCCATTAGTAATCCATTCATGCCCATCAGTGAAACAAACGTATTTCATTGATTTCTTCTCGACAACGTCGCCCACTATTCTAAGACACCATCTTGAATTCAGTGGCCATCTTTTGTGATTTTTGCAAATTAGCTCTTGGTTTTATTTTGGACCCAGTTAATTGTCTTCTTTCCTCCTTTGCTTTGTTAATAATAGTGTCACACTGACCTACAGCCATTTAAGTTCACTCTAAAATGATGTGATTATTTATGGCAAGTTTTTTTTCAGTTCTAGAGAAAGTCTTCGGCCTTAGAAAATAGTTCAGTCAATTGTATAATTGGGAATTTACATGAATATTTTCATTCACATATATGTAAGGCATTCAATATGTTTATTGAATGCAAATGCCATGTACCCTTTTTACCTCCTGCAAACTAAATATATACATAACCAGAGTCTTAATAGTCTGTCTCTCTTTCAGACACAAGTACAGGAGCGGAGGAATGTGAACCCAAAGCAGGTATCTACACATCAGATGTAGCTTTAAGATACAAAGTGAGTACACAGTATCTAGTAGAAATCAAACTTTACATGTTTTTTTTTTTTACACTTATTGTTTTAATTTGGAAAAAAAAAGAATCAGAAGTACCAACTCTTTTACTGCACTCACCCAATAAGGTAAAGATGGACTGATCTGTGTTATGTGAAGCATAGTCCATTATTATTCAGGGATGTTTTTAGATAAAAGATGTGCATTTCTTCTTCAGATGATAGAACTGATACCAGGAGTCCCAGTCTATGTCCATCAGTACCAATACGACAAAGCACTGGACAAGATTAAGATCAATCAGAAAACTGGACAACATGATGGCACACCGGCTGCTAGATACCTGCTTGGGGTTTTCTACACTAAGACAGAGCTTGTAAATGCCACCAACAGAAATATTGATGCTGAAACAAAGTCTTCATTTGTGCCTTTAAACAAGACAATATTGTATGCAATAGAAGGTAATGCTATAGTTCCTGTATCAGATTAACCCAAATAATACCAGTCCTTATACTCAGCTAATCTCTGATTGCTTCAATAACACCTGAATGCATTTAATGTAAACATCCATCAACTGGAAATTATTGATACTAGAGCATCATGGGATTTATTTATCTTAACATGTGGCATGAAAAGTAGGAGTAGTTATAAATTGTTTGTAATCAGTATGCAATGGAGTAAGAATCGTGTTTCTCTGAAGTTTTCAATTATATTTATCTTCTATCAGTCTAAATGATTGAGAAACATCCATTTTGAAACTGTAATTCTTTCATGGAAGTAATGAGTGCGCAGACTCAACTTATGATATTGTCTGATTGGTCTGTACAATTTGTACAGAGGTGATGAGTCCAATATTCACCTTGCCTTCAAGCCCTTGAGAAATGAGTGCTGTAATTATCTAAGTTTGTATCCGATAGTTTAATAAGAACATTTTTTATATACAGGTAAAGGAAAGTTGTCTAGCACTCTAAAAAATTAATATAGAGGGCTGGTCTATATAGTCAATGGTATTAGAATATATATATATATATATATCGGTAAATGGTGAAACTTGTATATAAGAACCTCCTTAGGACTCAAGAAAATCGGTCTTCATAGGGAGGTACCGGTAGTCTTTATAAAGAGGTAGATTTGTACACAAATTGTACTATTGGGGACATCAAAAAAACAGCCTTTGTGACCAGGTGGTCGCTAAAGCAGGTTTATATATATATATATATATATATATATATATATATATATATATATATATATATATATATATATATATATATATATATACACACACACATACACACACAAAGCACTAAAACCAACAACACAGTAGCCTAGGGTGTCAGATCTAAGCAGTAGATACAAGTCAAGAAAAGAATTTATTAAACACAAAAATGACGCAGACAAAATGGAAGTATCCTGTATCATGCTGTACCTATAATATGTAGCATTTCTATCACTTTCTGGTTGTGTGTGTGTGTGTGTGAATGGGTGTGTGCACCCTTTAAACTAACAAGAAAAATAACCCTTTGATAATCTTCATTTCAAAACTGTAATAGTTGTGTTAAGTTATTTACCATTTTTTCAAAACCAAGATATATATTCCTTTCAATAATTGTCTGAGCTAATCATTTTATGATTTTAACTAAATGTTTTCGATTATAAACATACTGCATTGTTAGTGGTAATTTTCATTGCATTGGGTAACTTACGAATGGATTTTAATTTGATTGCATATCCACTGATTTTCATGCATAAAATACGCAGCTTATCTGGAGCATTGTGACAGGATAGCGTAATAGATTTCATGAAAGGTAATATGTTAAAGTCTATCAGTTGTTTTCACCATTACAACAAATTTTTTAAATTGTTCTTTATCTTTTCAGTTTTCTGCCAGATGCATTCAAGTTCCACTCTTGGGAGAATTAAGGCTGCAATATCAAACAAAATCACATCTGGTCGAATTTACTTTATCAAGCAGAAGTACAAGCAATCATCGGTTTACCAATACTGATGGGGGAAAATTGTCCTGTAATTAAAGAATTAATTTTTTCCCATAGATTTCCTTTTAATAGCCACATATAAGAATTCCTTAATGTCCCCAAATTTAGTAACCACTGTGTTTAGATCTTCATTAAGGTCGTAATTTGTGAAGTACATTATAATTGGTATGAGAAATGAGGGTGTAGAAATACATCAAATGATTGATGAATCCCAAAAATACTATTGCAATGATAATGGTACAACACTATATACAATAGCAATAGTAAACCAGACTATTGATAGTTTCAGTAGTTGTAATTTGTTGCCTAAAAGTTGATCTCAATGACTTCAAGAAATTTTCAAGTAGATCAAGAGAATATTAGGTTCCTCTTACATGTATATATACATTGTACCATTTTACCCAACAGAAACACAATTTAAACCATTTGATAAATGTTCAAGTCAATAATCACAAGGTATTCCTGTACTGTAGATTTACATTAAGCTGTATCTTACAGTTAACTCTCAAAAACTATAGCAATGGTATGCCTCAAAAGAAATGGTGATTTCCTTTGAGGTGGGGGGGGGTGTTACCTATTTCTAATATGTGCAATATTTTCCTTCATTCCTGGCTCACTCTTGTCTGTTTGAAGGAAGCGCTTGTTACCCAGGTGCATTTTAACAGTTTGCCATCACATCATGTAAAACCAGCCCACCTTAGAAATGAACACTTACTGATTGTAACAAAATGACAAAATGAACATGTTCATTATGAAGGATACTGTTGAGAGTGAGAAGAGTGATGTTTATGGGAGAAGATATTGAGAAGACAGATATTAGGACAATGAAGAGTTTGTGTTAATGATGACCTAGAATTTTGACCTACTTTTTAACCTTGGCTATAGCTTTTAAACCATGAAGGATATGGCTCTAATATTTCACATATAGATTTCTTATGACCAGGGCTTTCATTTGGTAGCTTGACTTTTTTTATCTAGTGACCTTCAACTTTGACCTAGTGATCTTGGACTTTGATACACTTTTCAAAATTTGAGCCTCAGTTGATGGAATCAAAATTTTACCAGTCCTTTGACTTTAAAACCTGATAGCTGTGGGCCAGTTATCATGTTTGGAAATTTACATCCATTTCGGCAAGCTTTGTCGTCTTCTGACAACTCTTGTTTAAAGTCATTAACTCATTTAATTATGGACTTAAGGTGGATGTGACTGGTCATCAGGGGACTTTTACTTCTCTAGGGCACCTGATCCCACCTCTGGGTTTTCCAGATTTGTATATTGTCTTTTGCACATCTGGCAGTTTAATACTTTGCTATCTATGATTTTAATGATCATTTCAAAGGGAAGAAATAGTAGTAGACTAATTTTCTTGTGCAGTGCTCTCTCTCTCTCTCTCTCTCTCTCTCTCTCTCTCTCTCTCTCTCTCTCTCTCTCTCTCTCTCTCTCTCTCTCTCTCTCTCTCTCTCTCTCTCTCATTTGGAAAAATGCATTTAGGCTTTGCAACAGCCATAAAATGGTGTAAAGCAGTATCTTAAATAAATCAAAATACTAAAAGTATTGAAATGAGGTGGAATGATAGAGCTTTGGTTATGTGATGTCTTACTAATGTTAGTGTAGCTAGCTTGTTCTGGAATACAGAAATATCACTGTCAATCATAATCACAAAGTTCTGTATAGTTATACAAGTTTCTGGTTTTTATGCTATACCCCCGGTGTCGGCATCTGGACTTATATTTCTATAACCAGAAGTGCTAGAATGTCAAAACTTGTCAGCATGATACATCTAGTAATGAGAATCAGAATGTTGGTTGCATACGACCTTTGACCTGCATCTAGATGACCATGTTAAGAAGATTTACGGTTCAGCATTATCTCTGAAAGTAGAAAGGCTAGACAGACCAAACTTGCATTGATGATGTGTCATATGATGACTATCAGTTTGCATGTTGCAAATGTTGCATCTGACCTACATTTCACGTTGGGTGACCACGTTAAGAAGATTTTGTTTTGGCATTCTCTCAGAAAGAAGTAGACTTAGACAAAACTTACATGGATGGTGTGTACATATGATGACTATCAGCTTGCATGCTGCAGATGTTGCATCTGACCCACATTTCACTGCTGAGGGACCACGTTATGAAGATTTGATTTGGGCATTCTCTGAGAAAGTAATAGCACTAGACAGACCAAACTTGTATGGTTATAGATAATAACTTGTAGTTTGGGGATTTGGCATCTTACCTACATTTCACGCTTTAGTGACCACAATAAAAAGATTTTATTTTGGCATTATCTCATAAAGAAGTAGCACTAGACAGACCAAAATTTATTATTATTTATTAAGATTAAAATTTCATGAATACAAAGCCAATTTGCCTACATAAAGGTGAAAAATAACAATGAAAAATATTAATAATAAACAATCCATAAATCCTTATATTTTATTGCCAAAATGAAATGAAAATTTATTAAGAAAATTTGATTATCAGTATAGATCCAGATTGAGGTGAAGCTTGGTAATCTTTGATTACTCTATGTTTACTTTAGGAGGCTGTGTCTCATTTGAATTATGTCATGTGATTACACATTATTTTTAAGGAACAAGAATATGCTGTTTTGTTCGAAACCAAGGTTTCATTGGTCATTCTGAGTCATTATAAGTAAGTCTAAATATAGTAGTGGTTTTGTTATTTGGTTGTTTGAAAGTGCATCATTCAGTTGTATTTAATACATATTGAAGTAGTTATGTAATATATGCTAGTCTGAGGAGTTGGTGTATGTTTCATTACATATCTATGGTATTCTGAGCAGGGAGGGGTTGGGATAGTTGCTGCACAGTGATTTTGATCACTAGCCTCACTCCAGGCCAATTTTACTTTTAAGAGTAAACCAACAGATTTTCACGTTTGTCATCCTGTTTCAGGTAGAGAGACAGTCACAACACCAACTTGGAGAAGTAGTTTTGCATGTACCAAAGGGGCTAGAGTAACTAGTCATGGCTATGCTTTACTTGATACCAGCAGTTGTGTTCTTGATAGTGACCAATTGAGTGGTACCGAGACGCAAGGTGCCCCATTAGCATCTGGACAGGACTTTCAGCTTTCTATAGCTCCAATGTCGCAACTTGCTGTTCAAGCAGCTGATAAACTACAGGAGCCACCAGTTTCCCTAAGTAAAAGTGACATGGTTGCTATATCTCAAATACATTGTAATTCCTTGTCCTGTCAGAACTTTGCTTGGAAACTTGCCCAATATTTTTTTACCAGTGATGAACTGCGGGATCACAATTGTTTTGGAAGGCGTGGCAAAAAGGCATTAAATACTGTCAAACTCGACAAAATCTACGACATTGTATTTACATACTATCGTGCTCCAGATGATGATCCGGAAATTTTAGCTCGAATGTGGAAAGGCTGTGTCGTGGCTATTGACAAGGGAATCAGAAATACATTTGGTCATTATGCTTATAAAACAAGCTCCATTGCTTCTTCTAGATCCAAGGAAAGCAATACTGAAGCTGTGGGTCAAACAGAATAATGCTTTGAAAAATCAACAAAAATCTCCTTGTCGGTATGTACATTTAACAGCATTTTCCATTTTTTGCTTCTTTCCAAACAGAAGCTGTGTTAAAACCTAAAGGAATATGTTTTTCACAGAATGGAGATCGTAGCTTAGAATAGTGACCAGTGATAAATTTGCTGAAGAGACATGATCTAAACAAGTCAACTCATTAAAATGTCGTTATTGTGTCACTATTGTATCTATTTCAGATTATGTGTAAATTATTTAAATCAATTCTCTACTCTCACATACAACATAATAGAAATTCCACATAATTCTCGTGAAAATTAATGCAGCATCTTCATTTTAAGATTTGTACAGCTTCATATGATACCAATCACACATGTCGAATCACA
The DNA here is from genome assembly GCA_030159075.1 of Atrina japonica. Taxonomy (NCBI): domain Eukaryota; kingdom Metazoa; phylum Mollusca; class Bivalvia; order Pterioida; family Pinnidae; genus Atrina; species Atrina japonica. The sequence continues at coordinate 143,863 of BROG01000845.1, forward strand.
CAAGATTTGGAAGAAGATATTTCTTTATATTACCTTTAAGAGGATCAAATCACCAAATGTAGTATTGATTTAAACTGACAAGTTCTTTATTATGATATGAGTTTCTACTTTTTGCCATTCAATCCATTTTCAAGATTGCTGAAGCCCTATTTTTTTATTGGTCAAACGTGAAACCTTTGAGAGGACATTCACATAGCGAATTTCTCTAAATCTTCATTGCAACAGAAAATGGCAGCAATGACATCAATGTGATATTGATTTTTAATTAGATTATATAACTGAATGATGTTCTTAAAGGTGTTTTTCAAAGAATTTCATTTTTATTATTATTTTTCATAACAGCTTTATAATATTTCCTGAAGACTACAAAAAATATCCCATTTTATTTTTCAAAAAATTCCATCAATTCAGATGCACAGGGCTGAAAAAAAAAAGAGTTTTAGAATGTCAAAGCGCTTACAGATGCCTTGCAAAATTCATATATATGCTATATAAAATTCATGCAATAAAAGGACTGATTGAAGGCAATTTATTTATTAATATCGTTTTAATTCAAAGTAATCATGGTCAATTTATCATTACCCAATTACGTTCATGTAGTGCCCTTTCATTTCATTATCAGTATCATTTCCAGGTTAAGTTGTAGAGTGACTTTCATACATGTATCGTTACTTTGTAGAGATGATATCATTTCCTCTGTAAGTTGTAGAGTGACTTTCATACATGTATCGTTACTTTGTAGAGATGATATCATTTCCTCTGCAAGTTGTAGAGTGACATTCATATGGTTACTTTGTAGAGACAATATCATTTCTTGGTTGTACAGGAATTGATCTTGTTAGATGAAATGCTGTAGTTTTTATATGCCCGTCAAAGACGGGTAGAATTATGTTTTCATGCAAACGGCACATATTAGTTTTTGCTCATTAACTTGAGTAATTTTCAATGAATTAATTTGAAACTTAATGAGAAGGTTATTGCCATAAAAGCTTGGACAAGTTTGATAAACAAAAATAAATAATCCTGACTGCATCTCTATATATTCTTAGTTGGAAATCAATTTTATAACAAATTTTATGTAACAAATTTTCGCCTATAACAAAGCAATATCTATGTCCCTTGATGCCCAAATCAACGTATATTTTATAACGAAGTAATCATCATCATTAAAACAAAAGTCAATTCTTGACATTTTTACCAAGCATAAGTAGGCTTATTCTCTGATTAAAGAAGTTGTGTAAATAAACAATGACAAAATCATTTTCGTTTTCTTTTACTTCCTCGGAAGGGTCCAGTTTAGCCTGAATTTAGATTGATTTTTTTCTTAACAAATTGCATTGTAACCTTTCGCTATAACTATATAACAAATTTTCCTTATAACAAATTGAAAAATAAGGTCCCTTGAAATTTGTTATAAGCGAGTTTTACTGTAATTTTCAATGGATAAGTTTGAAACTTTTTGAGAAGGTTTATTGCCATAAAAACTCTGACAAAGTTCGATAACCAAAATTTTTGGTCAGATATTTATGGAGTTATAGCCACTTGAAGATTTGCAGAAAGTTTCCACTCAAAAGCTCTGCCAAGTTTGAAAACCAATATTTCTCGCCAGTTATATAAGGAGTATTAAACTGCTCATCGACCCATGACGGGCGTATTTTGTACAGCATTGCTGTATCCTTGTTATGATTTGGAGTAATCCTGTACAAGTTTCTGAGATATTTCCTAGCACTGAATTATAGGTATACACAGAATTATGATACGATTGGAAACCTTAGACTATAAAGAAAAGCCGGCTTGGTCATGAGTTTGAGTCCAACCAATGGAAGATTGGTTTCCTGTCCTTTGAATGATAAGAGGTCCTGTGTCACAGTAGGTGTCGTCACGTTAAAGAACCCTCACTGCTCAATGGCCATAATTGCCATGCATAGGCCAAAATTTTAAGCCCTTCATCAACATTTGGTGACGTCTCCATATGAGTGAAAGATTCTTGAGTGGGGTGTTAACCCTTTCAATACTGCAACATCACAGCTGCATAGTGAGGTTATACACTGTAGCAGTTTACATTTTCTGCAGCATTTTTTCATCATGATGTTGATTTGCTGTGCCGTCTGATTTTTAATTTTTGGGTGTGGAATGAATAAATTTGTGAGAGAAATTTTAAGAATATGATCTTATTTTAATAGTGTACAAATATAACTTTTGAATGAAAAAGTTCAATACATAAATACATGTATAGATTTTATTGAATACACAATATGCTAACTCACTTGTGACTTGATAAAATATCCAAATTGTAAGTTGAACCAACATTTCCAGCTGTGAATGTGTTAAATTTAATGCTTTGATTTAAATAATATGTTGACACATGTTCAACAAAGGAGGTTTTTACATTGAAATTATCCGTAAAATCGTCATCGCTAACATCTTATTTGGAATATCTATCTCAGAGTCTGTTTCCATAGAAATAGAGTTTACATTTTGCTCACAGCGGAATCCTCATTCAGTTCAGATACTAAAAAGTTGAAATTATCTAAAACATTTTGGGGGAATCTCGAATGAATAAGCAACAGCCATTTTTCAATGGCTTTCATTCACCGATTTCAAAATAATAGCAGCAGTATACCATAGGTAGGTTTATCCTAGGTTTGTCCAGCAGTAAACCATAGATAGGTTTATCCAACAGTATACCATAGATAGGTTTATCCAGCAGTAAACAAAAGAAATGAAATCTGTGTGTAAGTGCTAAATTTGTTTGAACTATGATCAATGTTAGAAACATTAACCTTCAAAATGAATTGTTAGGCCAAATTAAAAAGTACTTCTGGTTCTCGGACACCGCCACACGAAAAAAGAAATCGCCAATGAAACCATTTTTTCACATTTCATAAAAAAATTAACTGCCGCGCGGCAAGTAAAAATGTCAGTCATTTCAAAACGCTTAAGTGTCAAAAATGATCCATTTCCTTCTATTTGTAGTTCAAAATTCATTTCTAAAATCCAATTACAGAGTAAAATAAGTATTTTATTGACAATTCAACATGTAAATCTTTACTTCATGCCCAAAAATGTCACAGAACACATTGTGTGTTTTCTGCTGTTGCTTGCAGTTTATGGAGGAAGTGGAAGTTGGGTTATAAATGACAGAACCGATACCAAACGGAACTGAATTTCAGGATGTTAAAATGATGATATATGCAACAACATATAGTGTGTAAAAGTTTTAAAATCTGAATTAAATGTAGGTGAATGATAAAAGTAAAATTAGTTACTGTAAATAAAAGTTTTAATGAAATACAATAAAATGGATACCTGTTGTTTTCAAAAATGAATCTTTTGGAATTTGCAATGATATTTAGACTCAGTAGTTGCATTTTGTACAGCTTTGTAAAATAGTAATGATAATGATTGATGATAATTATAATGATGCATTTACAATTAATTTTAAATTTCTTGTAGTTTCAAAACATTTTTATGTTTTGATAAATATATAATCTTTTAGCTATTTTATATTTCTATATATAAAACCAAGTGAACAAGACAATCACACAACTTTTTGTTACAATTTATTGAAAGTCTAAATAACACATGTTTTCGTTACATAAAGCCTTCTTATTTTCTTGCCTTCAAGGTATATAAACAATAATTTGGAAATAAAAATAAAATACCTACCTACCTTGCCCATTTCTGAAGGCTATTTGTCTGAGAACCAGTATATTTTTTTTTTACATGGCCTTATATACTCGGACTACATCTTAACCAATTAGCTTTTAAGATTATCTCAGTGATGTCTCAAAATCAATTTTTCATCTTATAAAACAAGTGGACAATTATGTAAAAAGAAAACCTAGTGAATTCATGTTTTTTGTGTCGATTGAATAAATTATATCATGTATAATTGATGTCTTTGTCAATTATTGTGAGGTTATTGTGCCAGTGAATTTTAATTTCTTACATGTGTACACTCAAATATTATAAAATTTTTGATTTTACTGAAATTAAAACCAAACCAAAATTTGGATACACTGAGTGACAATTTGCCTTTAATGGCCTTGATTGAAGCTGTTGTTTGTGGAATGTGAACACTTTATTGCTATAAATTGCTAGATAATGTTCTCTCCTTGTTTCACATCACTAAATGTGATGGTCAGTGTCATAGAACAAGAATTGAATATCTTTACCAATACATTGTACTTTATCCAAGGAGAAATTCTCAATTTTCTCTGTATGTTGGTCTGAAAAAGAATGATAAATATATGGTTACAAATTGTGTTGTTTTGGGGGGATGGAGTTATTGATATTTTCTTTATATATATTTAGAGATTTGTACTTATGACTATTGCATTCAACAAAGATTTACTGTTAGTTTTCCTTTATTTTATCTGTCAAATGCCGAATGTGGGATAGGAGCGCTTGTCCGGTTGGAAACTCATTGAACTCGGTGATCACAAAATACTATACAGTGCTAGCAATATAGATGATGCCTGCAGTCTGTAGTACTGCATCGTTGGAAAACCACAGTCTGACATTGATATGCTCTTTACTACACACAGTTTCATGTGCCTGAAATCAATCATGCATATTTTTATTATTGGTGAAGCCTTGGCCCATGCAAGTAAGCGATACTTGTTGTAATCAACAACAAATCAGATCAAGGTTTTTAAAACAATGTTTGTCTATGCTGTTGACAGTAGTCATAACAAATGCCATTGATCAACAGCTACGCAATATCTTCCTTCCGTGATCACAACTGCTGTGGTTGGATAAACTGGACACACCTACTGTACCTCTTATAAATATTCAATGGGCACAAGTAGGAAAGTGCAAAGTGTTTCCAAACTGTAGTTTGATATTGACATGTATACAAGGTCATGTATAGGTCTACCGAGGTAACGTGGCTCAACCGGGATCTGTCAGAAACAAAAACTAAACAATTTGTGTGGCTCAACCACGCTCTGTCAAAAACAAAAACTAAACAATTTATGTGGCTCATCCGTGATCTGTCAAAAACAAAAACTTTATGGAATATTTTTCAAAAATACATGTAAATAAATGTTGTACAGATAAGATACATGGCTGAGCACATTTTTTTGCATTACTGAAACTGTAAAATGTTGTGCTGATAAGTAGTCTCACCCTTTTATAATTTAATCTAGACTCATTGTGTCTGTAAGTGTCTAGCTTGTCACCAGGTGTAAGTGCCTATTAACCTTGGAAGACCTAAACTGTTGTAGCTCTTTTGTTGTTTTTTTATTAGACTAGCTTGGTTTGGACATTAAACTAAGGTATACTTCATTGTTATGTGAGGTGTATACATTAATATTGCATTTGGCTGTCAGGTAGGATCATTGTATTTCTTGAAAAATTTCTCATGCACCATGCATTCCAATATTTCAGCTTGTACAAGAACTATACCGATTATTAATGATGAAGTAAGAGGCAATATCAGTGGATGTTTGAAATGATTAGAATTATTGTGTCTTGTATAGCAGGATAGTTATTTTAGCCAAAATATAGGCTGTTATAATTACCTTGTTTCCTTCTTGGTTTAATAGGACAGTATCAGGATCACCAGGGGCAACAACATATGTCTGGTCGCCACCAGTCTTTTCCGCAGAACGAGATTGCAGAATATTTGACGACACAGAACGTACCGGCAAGGTCGTTTGATCCGGCATTGGAAACTTTATCACCAACTGTTTCTTCTAAGTTGTCAACTCCTGTTGTTTCAAGATCTTGTTTGGTAGATCCAAGAAAGCTTAATGTTTCCAAGTCAACAGATTCCACAGACCACATTGAAAATTGGAAAAATGTACAATTGGATCTCTCATCGAACCCCCAAAATTGCCAGTTTTCTTGCATTTTTTGTGGGACTTCCTTTCCAGATGATGCACTGTTGAAAGAACACATTCAGAATTGCCATAGCAACTTTTTGGGAAATGATTACTTTGCATTTTGTGAATTCTGTGGTCGTACATTTAAATCAAAAGAAGGGTATAATCTGCACAAAAAAATGTATCACACCGAGAAGGACAAATTCCCAGCATGCTCTGTGTGCGGCAAAAGATTTCATTGTGCTTCTTCTTTGGCCACTCATGAGATTTCACATTCACAAACAAAAGCATTTAAATGTCATGTGTGCCACAAATCATTCAAGTTTAAGGGATCTTTGAAAACACATACATGCAAATAGAAAGGATTAAAGTAGCCGGTACATTATTCATAGTCCTGACTTGTTGCGATATTTAGAAAATCTAATTTGATTTGTAATAACCTTTTTATGATATAATACTTAAGTTTACAATGAAATAAAATTAGTATGAAACAAATATAGACATTCTGTTTAACTGAGGTATTTTTTATATATATATATATATATATATATATATATATATATATATATATGCATTTTGCACCAGTTACTTCTGGTTGTCATGTGTCTCAGAGTTATCTCCCTTGTATTGAAAAGATATCAATGAGTAAATCATTCTAGTAGCAAAAAATTAATTCATACCTCACACAGAGAAAAAAGAATCATGACTGCATTGAAAGAATATCTAATAAGAGCAAGATTATGAGAGTAAAGTTGAAAAAATTGAAGAGCTGGTTTTTTTAAAAGGATGTTACAGTGGTTAGATCTAAGTGCTGAATACAAATATTTTGTTGTCATTGATCAAAGGTGCAAAGCTATATCCAGAGTGTTCTGAATGATGTTGCTAATGAGATGTACATCGCAACGATATTTGTGATAAGCACTGAAAGGGTTAAACGAATTTTCTTACATCCAAAATTCTTGGTCCAGGATCTGGAAAATTAAGAAAATATACATTTTCAAGAAGTCCATGTTTGTCCATTTTTTTTACCAGATTTGTGCCTATGTCCTGGACATCCTAGTGATTTATTCCTTGGTATCTGAAACTTTTTATATTGTCAGCTGTTTAGTCAGTCATTGATTTAAAATCTTGAATAAACAAATTTATTGAATGTTGGTGTCAATCCTGTCACTTAAATGCCACTACAGTAGTATCAAGACATATAAACTGATATAACAGATATGTGGACTGGCCCATCTATATAAACAGATATGTGGACTGGCCCATCTATATAAACAGATATGTGGACTGGCCCATCTATATAAACAGATATATGGACTGGCCCATCTATATAAACGATATATGGACTGGCCCATATATATATATATATAAACAGATATAAGGTACGACCTAGGTTGCACAAAAAATTTAGACTGAAGTGTAATTCTTGTCAGATTATGAAACAGATGTATATCATGATTTTAACCATTAAACTTCACAGTTCTGTATTGGGGTTACACCTAGACAAATTGTTAAAGCCATATAAATGTCGTCGGCTTAAAAAATTTTACATGTGGATTTTACATGTGCATCTATCATCCAATATATGTCAAATTTCTCAATATTGGAAGAATATTTAAACACCCCACTTGATTATAGTTAAGATATGATAATTGTTCTTATTTTTTTGAGTTGAACTTGGCATATATTCTACACAACTCTACGTTGTAAAAACAGATGAGGTTTAAGTGTAAACAATCCAGGCAGGCCGTTTCCTGGCTAAATAGTCATTCGTTTTGTTGGATATTCACATTAATTTTCCACATAATGCAGTGCAATTACATTTTGTTTCTATAATTTGTCATTGAGTAGTTTACCTCCGTATATGAAATCTTAATATGTTGTACACGCCCTGGCATATCGGATCATTTATGAAATATAAAGTCCATATGCGGGTGACTGAGGGATATTACTACGTAAATGTGGAAAATTTACTGATATATTGCTGAGAATGATTTTTCCAAGACTGGGGGATGAATAAGGAGTAGCCCCAGATAACCACTAGCGGTACATGTGCAATAAAGGTTCTCCCAATGTTTGACCCAGAGTTCACCTGAATATAGGCTGATTACATCATTGCATTACTGCTCGAGAAGTAAGAATTATTCCAATGTCATATTTAATCGTTTTTCGAGAGCGATATCAGCAAAATGCAAGGAAACATGAACTTTGCTTTGTGGAAACAGAGAAACTTTGAGTGATACAGGGCAACTTTGTTGCCCACGTCGCCCTCTAATGCAAGCCTTGTGATTAACAAAACATGAATTTAAAAAAAAAAAACTGAAAATTAAGATTTGATCATTTCATATTATGTTAACTACGTTTGTGTCAGAAGCACATGGACATTTTTAACTTGTTTCATGAGAGATATGAATTTCAACACACTGGATTTACTTTGTTATAAAGGACATGACAATATTAATAGGTGAATGTCCTCGTAGGCGTGTCATGTTCGAGCAATAAAAATTTGACTTACAAGATTTTGAAAGTTGATCCAATGGTAAAGAGATATGATATATTTTATAATGAAGAAAACATCCTTCAGAATATCTTTGCTGATTTGATATGCTCCAGTGTAAGAAAAAGAATTCTATATTTCCTTATTTAGTGTGGTCATTGTTATTTGCTCTATTTTGTGTGGTCATTGTTGTTTACTCTCTACCCCGTGCAAACATTGTACATTCACACTTTTCTGTCCTGTAGTGATGTATACAATGAAGCATTTTATCTACATTGTTAAAATGTAAAAAAAGAAAAGGGGGGGGCTTATGTAGTCATGTCAGCATCAGGCATTGCTGGTTAAAAGTTTTGGGCAAGTGGATTGTACTATAAATCATTCAATATGTGTAGTAGAATGCTGTTATTTGGTATGAAGGACTCTTTTGGGTAAAGTATTAATTAGCGGAGTGAAATCTGTAATTTTTTGGAATTAATTCAAATTTTGACACCTTTTGTGATTTTTTGGACTTGCACTTTCTTGCAGAAATTTGCTGTGTTCAGATCAATGTTAAGTTTTCATTAGGATTTTGGTTCTTGGTTAATGATAGTGTTAGAACACTGATAATTTAGATGGATGTTCCATTAGGGTAGAACATCAGTGCTTATTGATGTGCATAGGGGTCTTTGGGATATATGCCCCACCACTTAAATTTATTCTTTTATGCATTTCTTGAAAACCATTCACATGCCTACCTCAAAACCATATATATTCTTGTTTGTTACGGGTAGACACATTTATTGGTATATGATTGGGTCCTTGGGGTCCTGCCCCACCCCCTGAAATATATATTTTTACTTATAAATTAAAAATTGTTCAAAGCTCCACCCTTAAACCATATTTATTATTGATTGTTATAGGGAACACATTCAGTGGTGTATGGGTGTCTTGCCCCACCCTCTGAAATATATATTTTTACTTATAACTTAAAAACCTTTTACAGCCCCACTCTTAAACCATACATATTATTGGTTGTTAAATGGAATCGCATTCAGTTGTGTAAGGGGAGGTCTTTTGAGGCCCTGCCTCACCTCGTGAAATACATTTTTTTACTTATAACTTAAAAACTGTTTACAGCCTCATCCTTATACCATATATAGTATTGATTTCTATAGAGAAACACATACAGTGGTGTATGGGGTCCTGCCCCACCCTCTGAAATTTATATTTTTACTTATATAACTAAAAGACCATTCACAGTCCCACCCTTAATCCATATGTTATTGATTGTCATAGGGAATCACATTCAGTGGTGTATGTGGGGGACCGATCACAGCCCCACCCTTAAACCATGCATTATTGATTGTTATGGGAAAATACATTCAGTAGTGTATGTGGGGGTACTGCCACACCCCTGAAATATATATGTTTACTTATAACTTAAAAACCTATCACAGCCCCGCCCCTTAAACCATATATATTATTGACTGTTATGAGAAAACATATCCAGTCATTATGTGGGTTCTGCCCCACCCATTTAATATCAAAACAGGAACTGGCAAGACATTGTTGTTATGCGTAATTCTTGTGATAATTTGAAACCTATTTAGGTGAGCTTTGTTGTCTTCTGACAACTCTTGTTGTTAATCTGCTTACACATTGTGAATGTTCATTCAACCTGAACCTTGAACTGAAGTTGAGATAAGTGGACGTATATCATGGGTAGATAAATCATCCATCAAATGCACTCCCTTATGTTGAAATAAAGGATGGATGTCAAGAGGCACTTGAGTGTGGTAAAGTTATACTGTTTAAAATATTTACATCTCTTTGCCATCTGATAAATTTACAAGAGGGTTTAAGTCACATTTTCATTGGTCTAACATAGCACACCAATGAGATGATTTGCATGTGACCCAATAGGGACTTTTGTTAGATCCTCTATAATACATATCAGGAAATCGGGTGGTGAGAGGATATTTTTTAATGTCACATGGTCTGTTAAGGGTTCATGTCACAGAGAAATCTTCCTGGACAGAGCTGTGATTTTAGAGTCGTACGTAGTCGATGGTTGACAGAGGGTCGTGCCTTAGTCTTCTGTGGTTGCATGTGGTTGAAGAATGGTCTCCCCGACAAAGAGATTAACATGTCAAAAAACTGAGCCTAGACCTTAAAGTGATATAAGCTGTCACAATGATTATATTTGTCCCCTGACATATAGTCGAGAATATGATAAAATGTGTGTTCAAATACATTATCAAACATGTAAAACGTTATAAAAGATCTTCTTTTCGAAGTTTTTTGTTTTATTAGAATTTAAGTTTTCCCATACCTTAAAAAATACTATATGCAATGACTTTTCATTTATTGTCATTCAATAATCTTTGTAAAAAAATACCGAAAGTTAATTTGCAATGCTCAAAGTATGACGGACAAAAAATAACTGATATTATGGGTTACGTTTGGCAAGATTGTTGCAATGTTACACATGTATTTGTTATTCTAACCAACAGATGGTCTCTTGAATATATATATGAGATAAAATATCTCATAGAATGGGCATGTAAAATTTTTCACCCACAACAGCTCATATCGCTTTAAAGTTGCACAAAGAGCGTCAAACGAGTGAACAAGCTCGAGGAAAGGACGCATTGGTCAAGAGACATTTAAGTCTAGAACGGGTATAAGCAGGGTTTTCCCTGGGATTTTCAAATGAGGAGTCCATGGACTCCCACAACTACAAAATTAGGAGTCCATTTTGTAATTTAGGAGTCCATTTGCAGTCCACTTCAATTCGATCAGAATTAAACTGAATGTCAAATGTGCACTTTTGTTGATAATTACAGACATCCCTATAAACCTATAAACATGAAATTAAATAAAATATAGTTGTTTTAACTATATTTGAAATCATAAGGAAATTTTATATAAAAAATCTATAAATTGTAATACAATTACATGTTTTTAGAAATATAGATGCAAAACTGAAAAATTACTAAATACATGTAGCCTACTAATTGATGCCCTCAAATTTATTTATTTGAAAGTTATATCTATTTTATCCATTTCAAGTATTAAAGTACTTTATCATATGTAAGATTTACATAAACATTTGTGTAAATAAATCATTTTATATAACCATCATTAGTACTTTCATTATTATTTTTTAATTTCCATAATTCAAATGAAAGTCGGGTTTGGTATCCCTTCTTTAATTTATACTTCCGGAAGTACCCATAAAGTGATGATCGATGTCGTCTTGTTGATTCTAGATCTATATTAGAGGTAAATATTTTCCTGTTTTATTGTAAATAAAATGATGAATTCAGTTTCTTGGCTTTCTTGTGGAATTGCACTAGAACATAAGAATTAAAAATGGACATAAAAAAGAAGCAAACTGGTAGAAATAGGTCGTATGCTTGGTTTATTTACCCAAACGATCTTGAAAGACATCAAGTATTTAACGCGTCCACTAGGACGCAATAGATCTTATTTTAGGCGTCATTTAGGATTTTTACACGTAAATACGCAGAATTATGGCGTCAGGGAAAACCCTGGGTATAAGTGATGCTCAGTATTCTTGAGTGAGAATTGATTGCGCACATGGTTGTGCTACTCGGGGCATACGGAAATAGGTCCGGTAGGTAGCTTTGTCTCCAAGCCTCAGTTCCGTTATGACGGAAGAGTACTGACCATGATATTCCCTCTGGTGTTCAGGGAGCAACCCAATATTTCTTCTTGGTATACTTCCTTCTCCTCATCTTCAGCATGGTTAGCATAACGAAAGAGACTTGCTGTAGTTGCTGGGCACAGTGCCTTGTTATAACATCAGACGAGAAATGGTTAATTCATCCATAGTAAATCCAAAAGTTGTTCCATTTTTCCAAAGATCAAGCCCCTTCTAAAGCATAAACAAGGTGATCTGATTCCTACTGTCATTCGGCCATTGAGCCATGTTTGTACTTTTGGTAAACAACAAGGTCTTCCGAAAGAACTAACACGCTTTTTTTTTTAATTCAAAGTTCAAAAGCTTTTTATCTTCGTAGTTCATCTTTAAGCATTCTGCGACATTAACACTTTCATCCCCACAGACCATAATAGGCCGGACTAAACAATAGAAAAGAGCATACCATTTATATATTTAGGGATGAAAGGGGTTAATGAGATTGTTATTAGAATAACTTTCATCATCAGCAAGCTACATGTATGTATATAAATGTATTAAAAGCTTGCAATTACAACAAAAGAAAAAATTTTCTCGGTTCTGTATGCAGTAAATATTTTTCCAACTTTTTTGTAAATTGATTTTATTTCCATCACAGGATCATAACATTTTAAAATTTGATTACATTAAAAAAAATTCAGAGTTTTTATATTTCTTTACCATGTACTCAGTGGTAATGTGTAAATTTGTGAAGTTTGTATTTATTTAGATACATACTTAACTTATCATGTCTCCTGATGCCCAAGATATGGTAATGGACTTGAAATTTGATATTGGTCTTCATGCTTAAAACAAGTGTTTTCCACTGCTAGTAGGCGAAGGTTTCTGTATTGTTTATTTATAATCTGGGGATGTTTGTCTACATGCTAACGGCCAGTTGTCTCTTCCTGGTATATTGTATGTTGGTTTTCTCCTCTTCAGTTTCAAACTTTCTCTGAATATATACAAGTTTACTGAGAATAGTTTATTGAGTTTGTTGAAGTTATCAGTTGCACCTTAATTAGAACCCAGGGCTTCTAAGTATTTCTTGTGGAAAACAAAGTTAGCAAATAAGAGATGGCTGGCTTGATGCCTTGAAATCCCTGTATGCAATTTGAGTCTTTTTTGTTGCAATTTTATTTAAGAGAAAATATTAGAATCAAACCCATTTCTCAGATTTCATCTTCTGATCGTCTCCCTTGAAGGATTTATAAAAATCAGACTCTAGATCCACACGGTAAAATTGACTTTGGTTTTGTTTTAGGATACCAAATGACTGCCATACAGCCCATTTTGGATCAGGAGAACCAGTTGAACTGTGACACTTTCACCGTTCAACAAGAACCAACAGAGTTATTGGCCAAACCCCAGCATCTGACCAAAGTTACAAATGTTGAAGGAAAATTATATAAACTTATCATGTGTGAATTCTGTGGTAAAAAATTCCAGACCAAGTCTGGACTTACACGACACAGGAATATAGAGCATTTCAATTCCAATTACCCACAATGCAACTGGTGTGGCAAAAAGTTCTCAAGTGTTCACAATTTAAAAATACATGAAGTAAAACACACCAATGAATTGCCGTTTCATTGCAACATTTGCCAGAGATCCTTTAAGTACAAGAATAACTTGAAATCACACAAATGTGGAAAAAAAATGTGATGATTGCTTGTTTGCCAGTAGTGGTATAAACTAAACCCTTTTGGAAATTTATTTTTATGGAGTACTTGTCTTGATCTCTTCTTTGTTTGATGCCGATTTTTTAGGCTTAACTGCCCAACTTGTTTTAAACTCCAACAAGTGTTGACATTTGATAACCTTATTTAGATGCAAATATTTACATTTTGGAATACTTAAGATATAACATTCATATTTTGAAATGTACAAAAATTCAAAATGCAGTTTGTGACTGAAAATTTGTGAACAAAAAAGTAATGATTATGCTGTTCTTGTTTTCACTATTATTAACATTTATGTATTTTAGATTTGAAGTTGTTTAAAGATTTTTCACTTGAATAGAGATAGGTTTCGAAATTTACAGTCGTCCGGCTGTCACTGATGCCTTTATTTTGCTTCAGACAACCTAGAGTTTACAAGCAGTCATCCGATTGACGACATTGATATTTCCCAGATGATTTTTTGGCCACTTTTTGTGGCCGATATTCAGCCCCATTCCCAATCAGAAATTGTATCTTTTTTCCAAATTGTTATCAAAATGAAAAGTAGAAGTACAACCATTCGTCATTTTAAAAAGCTTAGTATTTACCTCGTGGCCAACAATGTTACAGAACTGCTGCAGGACTGCTATTGCTTGCAGTTTATTGAGGAAGTGGAAGTTGGATGTGTGTAATTAAAGAACCGATACTGAACGAAACTGAATTTCAGGATGTGTTAAAATGATGATACATGTACGTGTTATACTATACATTGCATAAAAGTTATAAAAATTAATTAAATGTAGTTGAATGATAAAAGAAAACTAGTTGTTGTGAATAAAAGTTTTCATGAAATACATAAAATTAATAGATATTGTTTTTAAAAAATAAACTTTTGTAATTTGCATCGACTTAAAAAAGTTACATTGTAAAATAGTAATAATAATGATTGATAATGATAATAATAAGCATTTACAATTAATTTACTTGCAAATACATCATTCAGAGACAATTTACATAGTATATATCTATTACAATAACAATAGATTAATAAAACACAAAATTGACTCAAATATATTTTTCTTTGCGGGCAACCAAAATACCAGTAGCACTTGCCCAGCTGAGCAAGTTGTTAAAAATGTTAAGGTGGAAGCCTCATAACCAGCAATTCTAAAGTCTCGTGTCCAGTCCCTGATTTTTGTTAAGTTCACTCGGAAATCACTGGCAATTCTCAAATAAATTTGATGCAGAGTAACTTTTCAGTTTTGCATCTAGATTTCTAGACACATAATTGCATTACAACTAATATATTATTTTGATTTCAACTTTAGTTTACAGTTAAACAATTTCAAATTTATTTAATTTTTTATTTCCCAAAACAGCTAAAAAATGCCGCTAAATTTCCCAATTGCACGGGGCCCCATTCCCAAATACTAAGAAAAACCAAAAAATCCCCTGTGGTTAATTTACATACCAAGTTAAGATACAGAACTGAAAAAAAATAGTCTACAAGATTTAGAAAAATATTTCAAATATTAAGTTTCTGATTACAATCGCTAGAGCTGGGTCAGTAAATGATCATTGCAGTTTTCTTTATAGTCTTCAATCTAAATTCTATATCTTTATCAACCATATCCACTTTGACAAGAATAAATAAAAATGTAGAGTTACATAGAGGGCATACTGCCCAAGTTAAGAAATCTAAAACTTCAAATGAACATGAAGAGAGTTATTGACGGAAGACTGGGTGGCTGATTAGTGAAAATGAAGATGATGAAAAAGCAAGAAAATAAGATAACCAGTAAACCTTTCCACATGTTTGAATAATACTGTAGCTAATTTCCCTTAAACCTTCCGTTTTTTATTAGGGGGGGCAACCAGATCTCTGTTTGAGCAACCTATTTCACTCAAATGGTTTTCCCAAGCTACCTTGATTTTTCAAGAATTTCTAACCCTGTAGAGATGTCCCCACATATAGGTGAAGTTCTGTTTATTTTATATTTTGATATGGTCCCCACTGAATAGTGCTGTATAATTTGAATTTTTGATGTGGTCCCCCACTTATATGTGAAGTGCTGTATATTTTGACTTTTGATATGATCCCCACTTAGAGGTGAAGTGCTGATACGGTCCATTACCAATAGATTGAGACTTTGATATATCATGTCTGTAGCTTTATGTCTTATCTAAAAGACTTCTTGTGCCAAGTGCTTGCTTGCTAAAGAAGCAATCACTGCCTACTTGGAATTGAATCAGAACCTTATGACTACAAGTTGAATGCTATTACCAATTGAGATGCCAATAGCAGTCCTTTAAGTGCAATATTTTGTATTGTATTCTTTTATTTTTTTCTAGTCAAACCTGTATCATACTTTACTTCAGTATAACAGCAAGGTTGCTAGGTAGTCAAATAAAAGTCAGGCTACAGAACCAAAAATTATATCAATTTCAGTATTTCTTGAAATCCGCTTACCTGAGATTTTAATTGATTTGAAGTAGATTTAACAGTGATGAATTCCTAAAATTCTTCAAATTTGAAAAGCGAGTGTTTGTTGTGAAGAGTTGATTTCATTATTAAAGTGATATGAGCTGTTGTCAGTGAAAAATTTTACATGCCCATTTTATGTGATAGTCTATCTCATATATATTCCAAAGAGACCATCTGGTGGTTAGAATAACAAATGCATGTCTATAATTGCAACAGTCTTGCCAAACTTAAACCATTATATCAGTTATTTTTTGTTCGCCATACTTTGAGCATTGCAAATTAACATTCGGCAATTTTTTATGATTACCAAGTGACCGATAAACATGTGCTATTTGCAGTTAATATTCATTCTATTCTTATTACCTTTTGCGTTTATTTTACATCATCATTTCATACCTAAATCAGGCAAAGTTGGTCTTTTTCGTCGTTTCAAGAGATTCGTTTCTGAAATTGTCTGCGTGCCAGGTATATTGGGTGATCTCGACCCATTTTTAACTCATCCCATGTTTTACAATCGTGCTGCCATGTCCAGTGTAGTTGGGCTGTTCATGATCATTTTTGGCTTTATCATTCTTGACACATATGATCATGAACTGCCCAACTCCACTGGACATAGCGACAGGATTGTAAAACATGAGGTATGCATACTTTTCACAGTTATATTGCTTCGATTTTGTCAATGTCAGCATTCAGGGAAACACTAAAGTTAGGAAAATTTTCTTTTAGTGACCTAGTATATTTATTCATATATTCACCCAATTTTTTTCAGGTATTTAAAATAGCGTTGAAAAGCATATATTTTACATAACACATGCACTTTCCAATAAAAATCTGTCCTGTATTTTTAAAAATAAATATAAAACATATAAAAATTGGCCGACTTTCACAGTCTGAGCACTTAAAGGTCCAAGATACCCTGACAGAATTACGAAGTACATTTGATATGGCAAAAGAATTTATCTGAAAGGTCATAGCATATGGAAATACAGCTGGAATTTTTAAGGTATGGGAAAACTTTAATTCTAATAAAACAGATAACTTCGAAAAGAAGACCTTTTACATCATTTTACATGTCTGACAATGTTTTTGAACACACATTTTATCATATTCTCCACTATATGTCAGGGGACAAAAATAGTCAATGTGACAGCTTATATCGCTTTAATTAAAGGTACCATAGAACATGCATCATTTTTAGTAAACCAAAATAAAAGACGTAGGTACACTTTATACTGCATGACTGCCAGAGCAAGAAAGTGGTGCTTGGAATCCAACCCTGGAATGTTTTAATGACTAGTCTTACTATGATTAACCAGCAAAGTGAGAGAATATTAATTCACAACAGGCCCTTGAATATCACAATATGCAGACGCATATATATATATATATATATATATATATATAAAGTACAAGTGTCATAACCCTAAGCACTACCCCAGTGTGATTGATGATATAAGTGTCCAGAAGTTTGGCAGTCCTATTGGTAGAGTGCTATATTGTTTGATAAAGATATAGTCTTATACACAAGACTTGTATAGTAAAACTTTCAAATACATGTACAGTGGGAATCGAAGTTCATGTGACCACCCCTGTCTCTTAAAAATATCCAGAATCCAGGATTAAACTGAAATTAAATTAACATTTATTTATGTATCAATGAAAATCGGGACCAGTTGTTCAACTTATATAAAACCGAAATTTTGACTCATCTAATTTCAACATAACGAGATTCCACTGTACTTGATTTACAGTACCATATCTATAGTTGCAGTGTTAGAAGTTTATGTATGACTTTAGACTGGCCCTTTTCAATAGTTTCCACATGTTCAATATTTAGCCCTATGCAAAATGTAACATGTTTTACCCCAATTTGATGAAAAAATTCCCCATTTGATATACGTACTGTAACCATAATGAAAAATGAATATATGCAGGAGAAATGCATTGAAAAGGAAATTCCAGTGCATATGTAGATTCACCTGTGTGCAAACTCGGTTTTTACAAATTATATACAGTCACATAAAAATTCCCAATTGTGTTACCAATGCCATTGCCCTCAAATTTGGTGTGATAAAGAAGTGACTGTAAACGGAGTTGTCTTCCCCTAGGCAAATTGTGACCAGTTTAACACCATCATTAAAACTTATCAATAGTTGTATTCTTGTACAGAGTGATGTAAACTTGAGCTCAAAATACTGCCAAGTCCATAAAATTGTGTTTATGTTAGACATGCATTATACATGTACCATTTGCATTATAAGTATTATAAACAAAATGCCAAAGTTACAATGCTTAAGACAATGGTTTTTGTCAATTAGACTTTATCAATTGAGCTCCAATTTTAAACAGATTTTCTACAGAGAAAGTGGTAATAGACAGGGCCAAGTAATTAATTAAAACGTGTAACCAAAATCCACCAAAGAATAACCACTGTAAATAGATGGCTATCTGAACTTAACTATAATTTAGTGTTTTAAATGGTGCTATCAGTGCAAAATATTACTTCAGTATAAGATTATCAGCTGGTAACAGTATACCAGGTACTAGGTTTTGTATACCTTCGGGACTCGTATATTAATTATTGATCAAATGCAACTTACTTAAAGTTAGTTTGCTGTTGTTTTTCTTAATTCAGTGGACTTGCACATGAATTTATGACACAAATAACAAGAGTTGAATGTTTAACTAGATAATGAAATTGACCACTGTATGTCACTTATTTCAGCACAACTTTATTCTGGTATACATGAATTTGCAGTAAAGCTGCAAAATACTTCAGTGTTGTGATTTGTAGGTAGTATTACAGTGTGTGTGCGTGCATGTGTGTGTGTGTGTGTGTGTGTGTGTGTGTGTGTGTGTGTGTGTGTGTGTGTGTGTGTGTGTGTGTGAATGAATAGAGGCATACAGGTCTCCCATATGAATTAATGGTTTTCAAATTAAGTGTATGTGTTTTAAATGCTTTTTCAAGTTCAAGCTATGAAGCTAACTTCTTTAACATATCTGTCCTAAAGATATGTTTGTACTGGTCTGAGTCATTGATTTACAAAAGAGTCCACTGTTTTTCAGGTGTTCATAAGTTTAATAAAGAATCCCTCTTGCAGTGCTGTACAATCTTTACTTTTTGTATGATAACAGTTTTTCGTATTAATTGGGACAGGTTTATAAGCACAAACAGTAATATAGATATTTTATAAATAAAGTGAAATTTTATAATTTCAAAATGTTTTAACTTTCAAAACACTGCAGTGATTTATAAAGTATAGTTTGTGGAGTTTTTCTTTTTCAGTTCATTCCGACTATGCCAACATATTTTGATGTACCGACAAGAAGTGTGGAAAAAGTTTGTTGGCATTCCCGGAATCTTGTATAAACACTATTAAATGTTATAAAAACAAATTTCCAGGAAACTTAATTGATATAAATGTCTTCAGAATGTGAACATCAATTTTTTTTTCTTTTTTGTTACTGTCATTCTCACTTATAATATTAATATATATAATAATATAACATATTGAAATAAGAGGCAAAAATATAGATTTAATGGAATTATTTATTAAGGACAGAAATCTAGTTGTATTTTAAATATTTGATATAAAAAGTTAAAGGCATACCAAAATGTCAAAATAGATTCTTTTGCTTGTATTAAAAGTTTCAAATAATTGAAGTTTTATATAAATAAAATGTCTTTTAGAGAAAATCAAACAAAATCCTTGTTATTACTTCGTATTTGTGGAAAGAAATCTAATGTAAACAATGTGCGAGTAAACATTTGTATTCTTACATGGATGGCATAAATCTCAATTGTTGGAATATTTCATTCATTCAACGCAATGTACATATGCATGATATTTAGAAAAGTTGCTATGTCGATTTATCTTTTTGCCTTTTTAGTTTTGGTCTAATCTTGGGATATTTTCTGTCATCAAAATGACATCCTGTACATGTATGCCTTTGAAAACAATGATCTGGTTCATATTTTTCAGTGATATCTACCTATAAATATATAAATTATCATATTTTCAAAATAAATCTAAAAATTGTAATTGTATTTAATTCTGATGATTTTACAAGTCACAGGTTGATATTACTCAGTGATATTTGCACTGTAACATAGTATATTATAAGATATATTATAAAATTTTCATGATATATCTAGAAATGTAATTATTTAATTTCAATAATTTTTAAATTGACTCCTAAACATATATAAATTCTTTATTTTTCAATAAATTTTAAATTTAATCTTTTTATTGTAATAATTTCACTTCTTATACATTTACTGTGTTACATACATAATAAAATTAAAAATTATATATTTTCTCTGAAAACAAATTTCAGGTAAAATATACAGGTAACTTTGAGCTGAAAATAAGTCTTTAACATTACTTAACCCTAAAACAACACCTATTGTATTTAACTTATTGGCATTCCTGGAATAAATATTTTATAAATGTTGATGTAGCTGGAAGACACCTCTTTTTCTGTGTTAGTGCTACTGTCTTTTCTTGAAATCAAGCAATTATATTGAAATAATTAGACAGGAAATTATAATGGCTCAGTTTAGTATGTAGTGACCATTATGTCATTTAGGGGTGATGGGGAGTAGGCAGTATATTATGAATGAGGATTTAATCCTGTGAGGCAGAGGTTGTGTTTTATCTAAGAGGATTTATTTCTGTGAGGCAGAGATAGTGTTTTATCAATGGGGTTTTAACCCTGCATGGCAGAGGTTGTATTTTATCAATTTGAATTTAATCCTGTATGGCAGAGGTAGTGTTTTATTAATGAGGATTTAATTCTGTATGGCAGAGGTAGTGTTTTATCAATGAGGATTTAATCCTGTATGGCAGAGGTAATTATTTATCATTGAGGATTTAATCCTGTATGGCAGAGGTAGTGTTTTATAATGAGGATTTAATCCTGTATGGCAGAGGTAATTATTTATCATTGAGGATTTAATCCTGTATGGCAGAGGTAGTGTTTTATCATTGAGGATTTAATCCTGTATGGCAGAGGTAGTGTTTTATCATTGAGAATTTAATTCTGTATGGCAGAGGTAGTGATTTATCATTGAGAATTTAATTCTGTATGGCAGAGGTAGTGATTTATCATTGAGAATTTAATTCTGTATGGCAGAGGTAGTGATTTATCATTGAGGATTTAATCCTGTTAGGCAGAGGTAGTGTTTTATCAATGAGGATTTAATTCTGTATGGCAGAGGTAGTGTTTTATCAATGAGGATTTAATCCTGTATGGCAGAGGTAATTGAGGATTCTGTATGGCAGAGGTAGTGATTTATCATTGAGGATTTAATCCTGTATGGCAGAGGTAGTGTTTTAGTGTTTTATCATTGAGGTAGTTTTTTTCAATGTATGGTATGACAGAGGTAGTGATTAATGATCATCCTGAGAATTTTATAATTCTGTATGGCAGAGGTAGTGATTTATCATTGAGAATTTAATTCTGTATGGCAGAGGTAGTGATTTATCATTGAGGATTTAATCCTGTATGGCAGAGGTAATGGCATTGAGGATTTAATCCTGTAGGCAGAGGTAGTGTTTTATCATTGTTAGGCAGAAATTTTTATCATTCTGTATGGGCAGAGGTAGTGATTTTTAATCCTGTTAGGCAGAGGTAATTATTTATCATTGAGGATTTAATCCTGTATGGCAGAGGTAGTGATTTATCAATGAGGATTTAATTCTGTATGGCAGAGGTTATCAATGAGGATTTAATTCTGTATGGCAGAGGTAGTGTTTTATCAATGAGGATTTAATTCTGATGGCAGAGGTAGTGTTAATTCTGGATTATGTATGCAGAGGTAAATGTTTTATAATCAATTTAATCCTGATGGCACTTAATTTAATCTTTGAGCAGAGGTAATTCTTTGAGCAGAGGTAATGTTTTATCAATGAAGATTTAATCCTGTGAGGCACAGGTAATGTTATATCAATGAGGATTTAATCCTGTGAGGCAGAGGAAGTGTATTATCAATGTGGAATTAATCTTGTATTGCAGAAGTAGTGTTTTATCAATGAGGATTTAATTTAATCATGTATGGTAGAGGTAGTATTTACCAATATAGAATTTTGTTAGTGTTTGTATTTACTGATGTAGAATTCTATTGTTCAGCAGTACTGTAATATTCATAAATGCACTCAATTTTTTCTTTTTACGTGTAGTATCATATTAATGATGACTATATATATCCGTCATCGTGTCTCAGTCAAGTTTTTGTGTGTGTGTGTGTGTTTAGTGGGTGGGTTGGTAAGCTATTTCTACTGTTCATAGATCAACAAACTTTGCATGGCATATACTATAGAATCAGAATTTTTTGTTGTGCTTTTAATTTCATCATTTTCACTTATCAACAAAATTAAAACCATGACAAAATTTTACATACTTTATGTAAAGTAATATTAAAAAGTTCTTTACAAATAAGTTTTTTACTTCAACGAAATGTCAGATAATTTGTTTTATTTATAAAACAATGAAATTTTAACCTCATGAAAATTTCATGATTCTACAGTATCTGTTGACAAAATATAGCCCCCTTTTAGGACTTTTATCTGTTTTCAATAAAGAGGTTAGGAAATGATGCCCAGGTCAGGTAAATTAAAAGGAAGATTTAAAATATGTTGGCATTAGGTGAGCTTCATACTGTTTAGATACTCAGGTGTTTCTGTTTGACATGTTTATATGACTATTGATATGGAATTAAGGAAATGGAAGTGATATTGCTTGTTATTGCTGTATACACAAAACAAAAACTTTTCAATATAGTTGTGGTCTCTGACATTGGCAGGTCCTCCTTCACTTTATTTATTTTATTTTTTTTTTTGCATCATTGTTGTGATAGGCTTACGTTATGAATTGGTGGGTGAGGGTTACTTTGTTCTAAGGTATTGGAATCATCTTTATTATTCTCATTTGTTTAATATTTTATTTATATTTTTAAGGGATTGTTCACAGCTGTGAAAGGAGGCAAACATTAATTTTTGCATTTTGCATAATTCTTTTTAGGTTCCATAAAGTCTGAGTTTCAACATGTACCACCCAGTGTGCCTTCCTTGAGTTTTGTGTCAGAGCCTCAGTTAACCTGTATAGCATATCCTAGTAGGGAGAGACCTGTGGAGAACCGACTACAATCCAGTAGTAACTTGACCAATTATGATTTATCTGTAATGTCCTCTCTCCGTCATCAGATGGAGAGAATCGTAAAGAAGTGTAATATTTGTGGTAAACAGTTTGGATCCTCATCTACGCTGTGCCGTCATAAACAGATGTATCACTCTAACAAAGTCCTACCGCAGTGCAAATTATGTGGCAAAAGGTTTGCAAGTGTGTCCAACTTAAAAACACATGAAATTTCACATACTGATCATCGCCCATATTTTTGCCCAGCTTGTAAAAAGACTTACAAGTACAAACATGACCTCAAGAACCACAGATGTAAGCTGAAATAGATTGACTGGCATTCTGATTTGTTTATATGATATTGACGATACAAAGATTGACACTTTGTACACGTACTTTGACAGTGATCACTGGTACATTCTTTATCATTTGTTATGTAAATTCGTACCATAAGCTGTTTCTTTTTCTCATTATAAAGTGTGTAGTGTATCTCTACATACACCATAGCATTCGAACCGGTGCAAATATGAGGGGTGTAAGGTATGATGTATGCTATGGTGTATATACCTTCCCATGGTGTATGCAGACACTATAAATAAACATGATGTATCAAATTCATTTTTGTAATAAACAGAGCAAATGTCATTTTGAAAAAGCTGAAAATATAGATAAAACTTATAGATTGAGCAAACATTTATGTAGTTATATGATCTACAATCAGAAATAAATTGGATGTATAAATAACAGAGGTTGTCGGGGTAGCTCAGTGGTTAGCGCACTTGCTTTTCACCAGTGCGACCCGGGTTCGATCCTTGGATTGGGCAGGGAAGTATGTGAAATGGTTACCAACCCGGATACGCTCCTGTCCTTCGGACTGAGACAGTAAAAACCGAGGTCCCGTGTCACAGTGAGTGTCTGCACATTAAAGAACCCTCACTGCTCAATGGCCATAGGTGTCGAGCATAGGCCAAAATTTGAAGCCCTTCACCGGCATTGGTGACGTCTCCATATGAGTGAAAGATTCTTGAGTGGGACGTTAAACAACAATAAACAAAAGTATAAATAACAAAATTTAAAGTTTATCATTGTGAGATCAGTTATAAATGATGCACATATTTCCAG
The DNA here is from genome assembly GCA_030159075.1 of Atrina japonica. Taxonomy (NCBI): domain Eukaryota; kingdom Metazoa; phylum Mollusca; class Bivalvia; order Pterioida; family Pinnidae; genus Atrina; species Atrina japonica. The sequence continues at coordinate 168,278 of BROG01000845.1, forward strand.
TACTGTAAGCAGGATAAATTGATAGGTCTGTATTAGGCCACTATTTTGGGGTGGATTGAGAAATTTTCAAATAGGGGTGTAAAGTTTGTTTTTCTTTTATGGGGGAATGGGGGTCACAAGACGCCGTACATGAAAATTGTGTTCTTTTATTCTGTGTACAAGGATTGGATATCATCGATGATTGAATTTTCAGATCTTTGGCAAATAATAACAGAAGGGAAAATCTCATACATTTTAATACAATTTAAATTTTTACAGTGCAACATACACCTATACATTGGCATCCAAAGGAGGGGCAAACGCCCTTTACGCCAAGGCCTACCTTTACCATTGGACTAAACAATGAAACCATGATCAATATGCAAATAATTGTTCCTGGATTTCTTTTCCTTTTTAGCTCAAGGTTCAAGTGAGCTTTTCTGATCGCTTTTTGTTCGTCGTCTGTCTGTCCATAAACTTTTCACATTTTCGATTTCTCCTCCAAAACCATTGAAGGGATTTTGATGAAACTTTATAGGAAGCAAGTACTCAAGGTCCTCTACCAAGTTTGTTCATTTCAGCCTTATTAGCCCAGGGGTGGATGTTGATTTCGTAGAAATCAGAAAATAAATTTTTTACGCCTTTTTGACGTCATTTTTTTTTTTTTTTTTCATTTCTTTGATTTTCTCCCCTATTATTCATTATGATGCATTTGTTTAACCTCTGAGTTGGTAGATAAATGCTCTCCTGAAAGAATTTTGCTGAAATTTGTTTTTGAATTTTTTATGAATTTTTTTAGATTGCTGGATGGGGGAAAAGGTAATTTTCCACATTTTTGACTTCTTCTCCAAAACTGCTGAAGGGATTTTGATGAAACTTTCTAGGAAGTAAGTACTCAAGAACCTCTACCAAGTTTGTTAATTTTGGCTTGATTAGCCAAGGGGTGGATCCAGGGTAGGGCAAAAGAAGCATTTGGGGGTTGGGGGGGGGATGAGTGAGTGAGTACTCCTCTTTAAAAATCTTCTCCAGAACTGCTTCATGGTGCACCTGAGTGATTTTTATGGATGTATGATTCAATTTCCTGTTTTTAGAATAAATTGAAAAACTAATTTTTAACATGTTTTTGACATCCTTCCCAGCTTTATCATTTTCATTCATTTTTAAGTCTCCTCCACTCCTAATGAATGTTAAAAAAATTTGAGATTCCCATATTTGTAAGATACCAACACAGTTTAGGTGAGCGATGTGGCCCATGGGCCTCTTGTTCCTTTTTGTAAAAAACGCTGTTTCACAGTTAGTCTTTATATTATTCTTGTGAAATTATGTGCCCGTCATTGGTGTATCACAACATAACCAACACTTTTCTATGGGGTAACTAATACATGTTGAGTGCATTTTCTGTTCTGTGTGTGTGTGTGTATATATATATATATATATATACCTTGACCTTAAAAAAAAGATTTGATTAAAGGGCCTTATATTTGAACAGTTCAGGGGTTCTCCTACTAACTTTGTAAACAGTGCAGTCTGAATAGATTGGTACTACTTCTAACAAAGTGAAACCACTGGTGAGAAACTGTTGTGGAGGGAGTTCTACTAATGTAATGAACACTGGAAAGGAATATTTCAGGGGTTCTACTTCTAATTAAGTGAACACAGGTTATGAACAGTTTCGGAGTTCTACTTACTTAATGAACACCGGAAAGGAATATTTCGGGGGTTCTACATCTAATTAAGTGAACACAGGTTAAGAACAGTTTTGAAGTTCTACTTACTTAATGAACACTGGAAAGGAATATTTCAGGGGTTCTACTTCTAATTGAGTGAACACAGGTTATGAACAGTTTCGGAGTTCTACTAACTTACTGAACACTGGAAAGGAACTTCTACTTGCTTTGTAAGCACTGCAGTAATGAGCAGTTCAGGGAGTTCTACTTCTATTTGTGATTATAACGGGATTGAATAGACAAAATTTCCTTGTTGACTGGGTACTGACTTTTCCGATTTGGTTAGTTGTTACGATGTAGTCACTAAGAGTAGTTGAGTTTGGGATGTAACAATGCCTCGTATCATGCATCTGTACCACTTGAATATGTTCTTATATTTTGACACGAAGAATAAAATTGAGTACTGTTTTTATTGTGTTAACTGTTTGTGCTATTTTGGGGGGGAAATGCATTTTGTTTTGCATTTGAAATGGAGCTTTATTTAGGCCTCTGTGATATTGTGGAAAATCTCTGCATTATAAGTGACATAGTCACTCATGTATTAAATGCCAAAGGGTATCTCTATAAGTGATATATATATACTTACAACTCCATGTAATACCAATGAGTAACTCTATAAGTGACTACGATACACTTATACTTAATGGCAATGGATATCTGTAAGTTTTGTATTCTCACTCTTCTACTTGACATCAATGGATATCTGTGTTACATATTCTTACACTTGTATTGTCTGCCAATGGATATCTCCGTCAGTGACATAGTCACTCTTGTATTTACTTTTAATGGATATCTGTTACACATACTTACAACTTACAGCTGTACTTGATGCCAATGGATATCAGTGACATAATCACTCTTGTACTTACTGTTAATGGAAATCTGTTACATATATATACAAGTTACAACTGTACTTGATGCCAATGGATATCTCTATCAGTGACATAATCACTCTTGTACTTACTGTTAATGGAAATCTGTTACATATATATACAAGTTACAACTGTACTTGATGCCAATGGATATCTCTATCAGTGACATAGTCACTCTTGTACTTATTACCAATGGATATCTGTTACATATATATACAAGTTACAACTGTACTTGATGCCAATGGATATCTCTATCAGTGACATAGTCACTCTTGTACTTATTACCAATGGATATCTGTTACATATATATACAAGTTACAACTATACTTGATGCCAATGGATATCTCTATCAGTGACATAGTCACTCTTGTACTTACTACCAATGGATATCTCTATAAGTGATATATAATTATAGTTGTACTTACTACCAATGGATATCTCTATAAGTGATATATAATTATAGTTGTACTTACTACCAATGGATATCTCTATAAGTGATATATAATTATAGTTGTACTTACTACCAATGGATATCTCTATAAGTGATATATAATTATAGTTGTACTTACTACCAATGGATATCTCTATAAGTGATATATAATTATAGTTGTACTTAATGCCAATGGATATCTGTAACTTGTAAGTTACATATACTTAAACTTGTACTTAATGCCAATGGATTTGACAAATGCATCTCTCTCTCTCTCTCTCTCTCTCTCTCTCTCTCTCTCTCTCTCTCTCTCTCTCTCTCTCTCTCTCTCTCTCTCTCTCTCTCTCTCTCTCTCTCTCTCTCTCTCTCTCTCTCTCTCTCTCTCTCTCTCTCTCTCTCTCAGTTTAAAGTTGATATATATTCACTGAACCCTCTGTCATTGCAGTGAAAGCTACATGTATATGCAATAAAAGACACTTTTAGTTTCAATGTTGCTGTTATCATTTGTTCAAGTTTTCCTGCAATTAATTCATCAAAATTTGTTCTGTGTTATCATTTTTAAATCAAATACCCATGCTCCCATCCATAGCATTTGAAGTACATGTACCTCTCTATTAGGACATTCAGATTATTTCTGGGTTTTTTATTTTGTAACTAGTAAGGTGGGAAAGATACATGTACCATACAGTGATATGATTGGAACATGTAATTTCAATATAGGTCACAAGTGAATTTTATTTTTTCAGTTATTTTGATTTTGTGATTATTATTTGTTAAGTATTCAAGCATGATAGTTCTTTGAGCTTGTTGAAGGCTTTTGAGTATCATCAAATTTCACATTATTTGTCAATTGTTTGAAATAATAGTCAAATTTTTATTTTTACATTAAATGACGTGGTCCATTGTTACGACTAGTTGGAAATATAATTTCCAGTTGTTTGTGTCCCACTTTATTGTGTAGCATCTTATGAATGGTATTCTTTGATGGGAAGCTTTTTAAACAAAGTTATGAATTTCAAGGCAGGTGGGTTAAATATTTTGTAGTGCAGGGGCACTGGTAAGTGCCTCATTTCTTTTCTGGTGCTTTTGCTTTGCCCATATTTTGTACGCATGCAATAAAAAAGAAAAGGATGGCAATTATCAGAAAGTACTATTATGAAGTGTGTGATGAGGTTGATCAGCTTCTGTTTTTACCTTCTTTTTTAAAATGAAAATTATAAAAACTTGAAATGATTCCTCTTGTACTTTGAATTTTGTTTGTTTTAGGTCAGCAGTCTGTGTACAGTCAACCGGGATTGCGTACTTCAATGATACATGATAACCACACAGATACCCAGGGTCTGTCTTTTCCATCATCACTGGAACACAGTATGGATAGCACACAGTCTGAATTTAAACCATTGGGTATAGCCAGTGATGACACTATATCTGAAGGGAATGGTCATTCCTGTAAATTATGTCTGCAAACATTTACCAAAGAAGAGGATTTATATAACCACATGCAATTTCATTTAAGAGATGGTTTGCTGTTTTGTCATGCGTGTGGCAGAAAGTTCAAATCAGTAGAGGCATTACGACACCACCAAGTACACTACCACAGAAAAAAACAGTGGCTGCATTGTAAATATTGCGGGAAGCCTTTCCCATTTCCACATAATCTTCATGTACATGAATTGTCCCATACCAACATCAAGGCTTACCATTGTCAAGTTTGCAACAAGTCGTACAAGCTGAAACATCATCTCAAGAAACACAAATGTGTCTTTACATCTGCTGAAACTCCATCTCAAGAAACATAAGTTGTGTGTCTTGTCATTGTGAACTAACAATTGATAATATACTCTAGTGTTACGGTTTGATGAACACCATATATTTTCATTTCCATAGAAATGAGAAAATAATGACAGTATACTGTGAAAAATTAATTTTGTTATACACTTTAATAGGTGAACAAATGTTTGGCCAGTATGATGTGGATAAATTTGTACAAAATAAATACAGACGTTTTGAACATAAATTTGTAACGACATAGTTTATTGGAAGGTTTGGGAAACAGCTATCAGTCATGAATTGTCCATATGACAGTGTTAGCAAGTTGACTTAACTATGTTGTAACAAAGTGCTTTTATATTCTGCCTTACCACCTGTAGCAGTTTTGTGTCATCAGACCGACAGCATTTCATAGAAAATGGTCTGTAAATTATGTATGATGGTTTTATGGACCATTTTCTGTGAGTCCATATTCATAAAAATCACTTTTAGTAATCCTTTGAAGTAAGCCTCTTGAAAAACGAATGTTTTATAGGCATTTGGGATGATGTCCTAGTAGTAGGTATTTGTGATGATGTCCTAGTAGTAGGCATTTGTGATGATGTCCTAGTAGTAGGTATTTGTGATAATGTCCTAGTAGTAGGCATTTGGGAGATAGTAGGCATTTGGGATGATAATGTCCATTTGGGATGATGTCCTAGTAGGCATTTGGGATGATGTCCTAGTAGTAGGTATTTGTGATAATGTCCTAGTAGGCATTTGGGATGATGTCCTAGTAGGCATTTGGGATGATGTCCTAGTAGGCATTTGGGATGATGTCCTAGTAGTAGGTATTTGTGATAATGTCCTAGTAGTAGGCATTTGGGATGATGTCCTAGTAGTAGGCATTTGTGATAATGTCCTAGTAGTAGGCATTTGTGATGATGTCCTAGTAGTAGGCATTTGGGATTATATCCTAGTTGTAGGCATTTGTGATGATGTCCTAGTGGTAGGCATTTGTGATGATGTCCTAGTAGTAGACATTTGTGATGTGATTTGTGAACAAATGTACAGGGAGGCTTACCTTTACTTCAAGTCGGAGAGATCACATTTTTGTAGTTTGGTATGATATTGTGATACAAACCTAATGAAGAGAGAGAGAAAATATAGATAGCCTATAAATAGTCCTGGAAGCTCCTGTCTCAAGAGATCACATATTGGTCACAACTGAGTTGTTCTCCTGAGAATAGGTCTCTGTTGGGTTACTGGTGGAATTAATGAGATGTACAATAAGGTATAGTGTGTTACAAGAATGAATGGGGCGTACGGTAAGGTATACTGTGTAACTGTGGAATTATTGAGATGTACAGTAAGGTATTTTTTAGTGTTATGAGAATTAATGGGACATACAGTAATGTATACTGTGTAACTGGAATTATTGAGATGTACAGTAAGGTATAGTGGGTTACTGGTGGAATTATTGAGATGTACAGTAAGGTATAGTGGGTTACTGGTGGAATAAAGGAGATGTACAGTAAGGTATAGTGGGTTACTGGTGGAATAAAGGAGATGTACAGTAAGGTATAGTGGTTACTGGAATAAAGGAGATGTACAGTAAGGAGTGGGTTATGAATAAAGGAGATGTACAGTAAAGTATAGTGGGTTACTGGTGGAATAAAGGAGATGTACAATAAGGTATAGTGTGTTACTGGTGGAATAAAGGAGATGTACAATAAGGTATAGTGTGTTACTGGTGGAATAAAGGAGATGTACAATAAGGTATAGTGTGTTACTGGTGGAATAAAGGAGATGTACAGTAAAGTATAGTGGGTTACTGGTGGAATAAAGGAGATGTACAGTAAGGTATAGTGGGTTACTGGTGGAATAAAGGAGATGTACAGTAAGGTATAGTGTGTTACAGGTGGAATTTTTTAGATGTACAGTAAGGTATAGTGGGTTACTGGTGAAATTATTGAAGACAGTAAGGTATAGTGTGTTACTAGTGGAATTAATTAATAAGACGTACATTAAGGTATAGTGGGTTGCAGGAATGAGATGTACATCAAGGTATTGTGGGTTTTATGAGGTATAGTGGGTTGAGTTAGAACAATGTTTGTATTAGGTGATCACTCGATACAAACATATATAACCAACATTGTTGTGTGCACTACATGTTTGCTGTTGTTTTTATACCATTGCCTTTTCTGGCATGGGAAGGATTGGATACATATAAATAGATTTTTTATTTAACAGGTACCAAAACTCCATGCTTAATGAAATAAAAAGTACCATTATAGTGTCCATCATTGAACTAATAAAAAAAACTTGATATTAGATTTTTAGGACACTGTAAATGTAATTGACTGTACAATATACTGATAAGCCAAAACTGCAAATATTTTGTAGTTATCCTGCTTCCTGTGCATATGTACATTCATTTGCAAAATACTTAAGTGTATTGGACAAAAGTGAATTGTCCCTCGTGTACCTGCAGACCCAGTGTTGTTGTTTATTTTAGGATTTAGAACAAATTCTGACTCTGTTCTGTGCAGTATCCTGTCTTTTTACATGTCAGTACTCATATCTGTTCTAAATTTAAGACTAATGGTTGACGTTTCTTTGTTTTGTAAGCAGCATGTGTTTTGGCATATTATGTTGCTAAATAAACAGGTAGATTAGAAATTGTCCAACGTTGTTGTGACCAGGGATAACCTGTTAGAAATATATTTGGCCTCAAAACTCTTGTAGGTTCTCTCTGCCGCCGCTGTCATAGGGATTGTATCCTAGTCTTATTTTATAGATACACCACAGAACTGAGACTGAATGCTAATTGCTTTATATGTCTCTTCCTTTTCAGAGGGAAGTTATGCACATTCAAAAAATGATTGTTCAGTTGATCTTAATACAGAGGCAATACCACTATCAGCGGTAACAGACAGAAGTGTAATGGCTGCAGTTGAGCAAGAAGTTGCTTTGCAGCCTTCATTGACATCCACCACTGTAGTAGAACCTGGCTGTAAACGTTTTATTTGCATATTTTGTCATGTGGTGTTTACCACACACCATGAATTGTCCAATCACGTGAGCATGGTGCATAGAACCTTAAATTGTAACATTTGCAATAAACAGTTCAAGAGTCGGGATGGAATTATCAAACACAATGTTGTGTATCATTCTAACCAGAGCCTGCCCCAGTGTCAAATTTGCTATAAACGTTTTGCAACGGAGTACAATCTGAAAGTACATATGGTTTCTCATTCAAATATGAAAGCGTATAGGTGTAATGTCTGTAAGAAAGCATACAAACTGAAACATCATTTGAAAAAACATAATTGCGTATCAAAGGACATTGATGCAGATGGCTGATTAAAAATTTCACCAGATTGTCTTGATTTGCAGGTGTTATATGAGTCATGTTCGTAAAAATGTGAAAACTTAAATAAGTATAGATCCTTTCACTCTTATGATAGTTATTTTCTTCTTCTCACAGCAGTCTTTATTTGTTTTAGTTCATTTATATACATGGAAAGGTCACATTGACATGTATTTCTGAGGTAAATGCATCTTTTGCAGATGTTTTAAATATATTTTTACTGTATTGGTGTGTTTATTCTATGGCATGTTATAAGGAGTTTATCTGTTCAATTTTTGGTATGACCAGTTTGTTATACATCACAGTATATACAGCTTGAAGTGGGAATTTTGTCTTACTCAACTGATTGAGTCAGTTATTTAACAATGGAACACTTGTTAGAGCGCATATATTGTCAATATGGATGCAGTAGCAAGCACCATTCTATTTATCTGTCACCCAAACGACATTCATATTGAAAAGTGTTCATTTGTTATTTTTACATTTCATAGTTTTCAAATGGGAAAATAATAATGCAATTGATTATCCTATCTTATACTTGATCTGTCGTATTATGATGGAACAGCTAAATGTAATACCTTGGTGTGACATCATGTTAAGAATGAAGCTACATCATTGTGTGACATATGAGAAACTTATTGCTGATATGAGTACCATCTAGATCAACACGTATTAGTTACCCCATAGAAAAGTGTTAGTTATGTTTTGATACATGGACAGGTGCATAATTTCACATGGGGCACAGCCCCCGAGTTAAGTTATGCAACAAGCCTTGGTGTACCACAAGATAGCCAACTTTTCTGTGGGGTAAGTTACTTGTACCATACTATTGAAAATAACATATTTGAAAGAATATAAAGACTAACTGTAAAACATCATGTAAAGAGCGTTTGCCCCTTCTTTGGATGCCAATGAATAGATGTATGGTGCACAGTAAAAACTGACTCAAAAGTGTGAAAGTTAACAAAATTTGTTTAAACCCTGTATTTTTAAAATATATTTTTTGTTTGCATAGTCTCAGCATGTATGGATGTGAAAATATATAAATTTGCATTGTATCAAAATGTAAATGATTCTCCCTTGTTATTGTCAGCCGAAGATCTGAAAATTCAATCATTGATGATATCCAATTCTTTACACGGAATGAAAGAATACAATTTTCATGAGTATGGCTTTTTGTCACCCCCCTCCCCCTATAAAAGAAAAACAAACATATACACCCCTTTTTGAAAATTCATGAACCCACCCCAGAATAGTGGCCTAATACAGACCTATCAAGTTATCCAGCTTCCAGTACTGGAAATATGTGTATCATTTCAAACTGATCTTACAATGTAAAATTTGCCACAAATCATCCTTGGTTAAAGGGAATTCAAGTTTGTTCTCTGGAAGGACAATGGGGAAATAAATGAAAATACAATGTGTGTCTTAAAAGATCTTTCCATGAACCACTGAGTCATGCAAATGTAATTATACAGTTCCTCTGAAGGTCACAATTGGCGTCTAAAGTTGAAGAACCTGAAAGACGAAAAAATCTGTATTAAAACTTTATTACAGTAACAATTACAAAGTATTTATGGCTTACATAAATATCCTCATTAAGTAAAAATCAATGTTTATTTCTAATATTGGACTCCAAGGATAAACCAGTAGGGTAAATTGAAATCTTTGCTGGTAGTAGGTCTAGATACACCTAGTCAGAAGTGGTCATATATCTTTTAACCATACTGGTATATTTTTTGTTCCTTATACTTCCAAGTTTATTACGATGCAGCAGAAATTCTGAATCTCAATCTGAGACGGTCAAGTGTCTTAAAAGACTTAACATCAGAGGTTCATTTGCTTCAGTGCCAGAAAATGTGTAGTAATTGTCTATAGAAAAATCATATTGGTTGTTTCCACTTTGTCAGAGCGTTTCTACAGAAGCCACTTCCTGTCTAATATCTGTGTTATTGTTTTTGGATTTATCACTTATTTTTATGCTGTTGAGTAATTATATCAAAGTCCTGTATAGGTCTACCAAGGTAAAAAAAAGTAGCACGTCCAGGTTCAGTCAAAAACCAAAACAATTTGGTCTACTTTCAAAAAATAGGTTCTACAAATAAAACACATTGCCTTGCAAGGACTCCATGCATTACTGAATCTGTAATAATACTTTTATGACGACAGGTGACTTGTCCCCCCTGTTATGATTTGATGTAGACTTGTTGTCTGTAAACATGTGCCAATTTACCTTGGTAGACTTGTACTTGGTTTAATAATTTGCAATGTTTTATTTGGAAAGTGCTATTAAGTTCATTGTGAATACTATAAACATACACAATTACAGTGACGATAAAGGCAAAAGATTGATTACATACAGACATTTGTCCTGAACCCTTAACCTTCCAAATAACTAGCTAGAGTATAGAAACTAAGCCAACATCCTACAAAAGGTGTTTTTTATCTTGATCAATCTCGGCACAAGTTCATCAGGATCTGGCTCAAGTGAGAGTCAATTGTATTTTCACAGCATTGGGCTGTGCTTTGGTCATTTTGATCTGTTTTGTAAATACATTTATATTTTTTGTGGTGAATGGTAAATGATATGTATAAAAGTTTGTTGTCTTTGACTTTAGATTGTGACACTTTTTACAATCTGTTATAAGTTGTGTATAAAAGTTTCGTGATTTATGTCATTTATGACACTTTTCTATTCTTTGTTATGGTGCTTTTGGAAGAAAAAGAGTTTTTGTATCAAATAAAGCTTAGATTTTAAATGCTATTCCTTTTCTTTTTTCAATACATGTATTTACATTTCAAAGCATGCTTGACACTAAATACAGCATATACATATACAGACACATCACCAACTTGTGCATATCTCAGAAAATGAATATTAGGCTGCCATGATGTAAAACGGTGCGTTTTTCTTCCTTTTCAGAAAAATGTTCTTGGGCAAATTTGAAAAATGACCATCCACATCAGATGTACATACTTGGTCAACAGTTGCCTTCAGACGACAAGAATGATACATCTCGTGTTATGCATGACACAATTATAGCACCTCCACATCTGAAGAGTTCTTCTATTAAGATGGCAACAGAAGAGCACAGAAAGTCTTACATTTGTTCTGTGTGTTCCTCTGTGTTCCGTGATGAGAAAGCCATGAGTTTACATATTAAGCATGCGCACAATCAAATTATCTCCTGTTACACTTGTCAAAAACAGTTCAAAAGTCGAGAGGGCCTGATCAAACACAAAAATGTGTATCATTCCAACCAAATTCTGCCTCAGTGTGATATTTGTTTTAAACGTTTTGCTACTGCATATAATTTGAAGGTGCACAAGGTCTCGCATACCAACACTAAGGCATTCCAGTGTACAGTTTGTAAAAAGTCCTACAAACTAAAACATCATCTGAAAAAACATAGTTGTGATAGTGCTAAACAATGAAAAACTGTATTGGTGCCAAACAATCGGGAATTGGAATGGTACAAAAATAGATTTCAATGTTGCAAGTGAAATAAGGCAACAAAATTAGTATTGAAAATGTCTGTTTTCTGTAACACTAGTTTATGAAGGATACTTTGAAGTATTGACTTTATATGATCTGTTTATCAGTACATCTAACTGAAATAAATGAGACATTTGCATAATTATGAAGCCTTAGTTAAATCTAGAGTGTATAGGAAGGTGTTGAAGATTTACCAGGCATTTGGTCTGGTTAACATTATTGAATGTGGAGTATAGGAAAGTGTTGAAGATTTACCAGGCATTTGGTCTGGTTAACAGTATTGAATGTGGAGTATACAAAAGTGTTGATCATTTACCAGGCATTTGGTCTGGTTAACGAGTATTATTGAATGTGGAGTATAGGAAAGTGTTAAACATTAACCAGGCATTTGGTCTGTATAGGAAAATGTGGTCTGGTTAATAAACATTATTGAATCTGGATGGCCTCCTTAGAGCATTGGGCTTTGAACTATGTCTCTCACGTCTCGTCGGCTCGGATGTGAGCCCAGCTGTAACCTAAGCTAATTTTAAAAGTCAACACTTTAAATAATTATTTCTTTTATCATATAACTTCGCTCACCATCTCCACAGTAAGTACATGTTTAATTTTCGACCGTTGCATGATGCAGAGCATCGATTGACCGAAGTTGAACTCAAATAGACTTTAATTGACATGATTAATACAGAAAACAAGTATACTGGGATAATTTCTGTAAAAATGTTGAAAATAACTAGAAAATTGCCGGAATGACAAGGCGAAGCAATAAATAGCACCTTAACCATAACGGACCAATTTGGCCTATGCTCAACACATTGAGCAGTGAGTGTTCTTTAACATGCCAACAGCTACTGTGACACGGGACCTCTATCTTTACTCTCTCATTCCAAAGGAAGGAAACCGAGTGCACCACCAACTGAGCCAGGCCGGCTCACGAACACAAATGGAACTCCAAAATACAACAATGTCAATCAATGATGACCATTGTATTTGTAAAAACATTCTGTTTGAGAAAAAAGAGTAAAATACATTTTCGTAATTTAATTTTGTTGGGTATTTCTTCATACATTTGGACAATCCATATCATTGTTGATATTTATAATGAGATACCCTTGGAGCTAGCTCGCTCTCTCTCTCTCTCTCTCTCTCTCTCTCTCTCTCTCTCTCTCTCTCTCTCTCTCTCATTAAAATAAGATTGGTACACCATTGATTGTTTGATTTATTTTTATCATTATCACGTTTTGATGCATTTTTATCTGTTCCTCTTGTCCTGTAAATTTTTTAAATGTCCTGTTGTGTATGACGATCCATAGTGTCCTGTCAATTTTGTCAAGTTTCCCCAACTCTGATTTTATTTGACGACAATTCCCAGTGTATTTACTTGACATATTCTGCCATTTTTGACACTGACTTACAGGCAGGTTAATGGAAAATCCTAAGAATTAGGAAAATTTACTTACAGGTGAGTATACTTGTACTGACAAAATACCCATGCATTCTTGTGAAAATTGCATCAGGAACGTTCTTTATTTCTGTGAATTATACTCTTTTATTTTACTTATACAGCTGTTTTGTTTGACTTAATCGTACGGCTTGTTTTGTTTGACTTACTCTTATAGCTGTTTTGTTTGACTTACTCGTACAGCTTGTTTTGTTTGACTTACTCGTACAGCTGTTTTGTTTGACTTACTCATATAGCTGTTAAGGGGCCTCCGTGGCCGAGTGGTTAGAGCATTGCGCTTTAAATCACACGGCCTCTCATCTCTGGTTCAAATCCCGCTAGGGTCATTTCGAATTAAGTGGGAAAGTTTGCCAGTTTTCTTGCGGAAGGTCGATGGTCTTTACCCAGATAACCAGGGTTTCTCCTCCACCAATGAAAACTGGACGCCATCATATGACTGAAAAATTGTTGAGTATGGCGTAAAACAAAAAATCAAATCAAATCATATAGCTGTTTTGTTTGACCTACTCAGACAGTTTGTTTGACATAGTCATACAATAAGTTTGTTATAGGGATCTGTGCATACATATGTATGAACTATATTTGTCCGGATCATGACTCTCAAAGCATGCATGATAATGTCAAGACCAAATGAAGGCGGAGTGCACTTCACAAGAACCATAACTCTTGTCTCCGTTATCACCTTTTGTAACAAAATCAATTTTTCACTTGTCCGAACCATGCATAATAATTTCATCAAACTACATACACGTCAAGACCACATTGAGGCGGAGTGCAAGAACCATAACTCTTGCTTCTGTTTTCACAAAGTTATTCCCCTATGTAAAAAAGAAAAAAATTCCCCCCTTGTCCGGAGGATAATAAACGGATCACATTCCACTTGTGTCAGCCTGTTCAATTCATAGTTCATCTTCATCATCATTATGCCGCAAGGGGATTAGTATCATCTGCGATGCCTTGTTTGACTTACTCATACAGCAGGTTTATTAGACTTACTCATTTAATTAGTTTATTTGACTTGACTCACATAGCTGTTTTGTTTGACTTACTCATACAGCTAGTTTGTTTGACTTAATCATACAGCTGTTTTACTATACTTATACATACAATTGTTTTGTTTGAACATTAAAGCGATATGAGCTCTCACAATGATTATTTTTGTTTCCTGACATATAGTCGAGAATATGATAAAATATGTGTTCAAATACATTATCAAACACATGAAACTTTGTAAAATATCTTCTTTTTTAAGTTATTTGTATTATTAAAATTTAAGTTTTCCCGTACCTTAAAAAAATCCAGCTGTATTTCCATATGCAATGTCTTTCGCCATATCAAATGTATTTTGTAATTCAGTCAGGGGATCTTGGTCATTTATGCACTCTATGTTAAAGTCAGCTTATATTAAATACCTGAAGAAAATCGAATGAATATATGAATAAATATATCAGGTCACTAAAAGAAAATTTTCCGATCTTTATTGTTACCCTGAATGCTGACTTTGACAAAATCAAAACAATATAAATGTGAAAAGTATGCGTACCTCATGTTTAACAATCGTGCCGCCATGTCTGGTGGAGTTGGGCAGATCATGATTGTATGTGTCAAGAATAATAACTCCGAGAATGTGATGGGAAAAGTTAAAAATGGGTCAAGATCACCCGATATACCTGGCAGAAAATTTCAGAATCGAATGTTTTGAAACACTGAAAAAGACCTACTTTGCCTGATTTAGGTATGAAATGATGATGTACAAAAATAAACACAAAGGGTAATAAGAATAGAATGTATATTAACTGCAAATATGGTTTATTGGACACTCAGTAATCTTTGTAAAAAAATTACCGGAACTTAATTTGCAATGCTCATAGCAATGGCGGACAAACAATAATTGATATACGGGTTGTAATTTTACACATGCATTCATTATTCTAACCACCAGATGGTCACTTTGGAATATATATGAGATAAAATATTACATAAAATGGGCATGTAAAATTTTTCACCTAGGACAGCTCATATTGCTTTAAGAAAAATCTTATGCAATCCATGTGCACAGGAGCATTATCATGATGGAAAAGACTTGGTTGCTCAAGTTTCCTTGTTGCTTGATGGTGATCCACTGTAAGATTGTCAGTTAAATTCATATCCTATCATCAAATTTAATGAAAGATAACTATTCCTAGCCCTTCTTAAAAAGAAAGAAAGAAGTGTTGTATGTTAGTGAAGTTAAATAATTCCTGACGTTGTCATAGGTTTTGCGACATCTTGAGATATTGCATCAGAACATTGTCTTTTCATTTGAAATGTTTATCTGATTTAGTTTCTCATTTTTCTGACACATTACCACTTACCTGTAGATTTTAGTGTATATAGCAGATGTATTGGCTGACACATTACCACTTACCTGTAGATTTTAGTGTATATAGCAGATGTATTGACTGACAAATTACCACTTACCTGTAGATATTAGTGTATGTAGCAGATGTATTGGCTGACATATTACCACTTACCTGTAGATTTTAGTGTATATAGCAGATGTATTGGCTGACATATTACCACTTACCTGTAGATTTTAGTGTATATAGCATGTGTATCAGGTGACACATTACCTTTTACCTGTAGATTTTTGTGTATATAGCAGATGTATTGACTGACATATTACCACTTACCTGTAGATTTTAGTGTATATTGCAGATGTATTGACTGACATATTACCACTTACCTACCTTGTAGATTTTAGTGTATTGACTGACATATTACCACTTACCTGTAGATTTTAGTGTATATTGCAGATGTATTGACTGACATATTACCACTTACCTGTAGATTTTAGTGTATGTAGCAGATGTATTGGCTGACATATTACCACTTACCTGTAGATTTTAGTGTATGTAGCAGATGTATTGGCTGACACATTACCACTTACCTGTAGATTTTAGTGTATGTAGCAGATGTATTGGCTGACACATTACCACTTACCTGTAGATTTTAGTGTATATAGCAGGTATATCAGGTAATGCATTATCTTTACCAGTTAAATTTTAGTGTATATAGCTGGTGAACTTTTCCTATGATAACCAATATAATCTTAAATATTTTATTAATGCTGTGATAATGTCAGTAAATCTTTTCATTTATTGATGAATTTTTGAAATTTTTATAACAAATATTACAAGTTTATTTGATTAGAAATCTTTTGATCTAAAAATAATATGTCTTTGCAAAATTCATTGTTCATTTTTCTTGATAAAAAATGCATTATTCATCATCCTCATTTTATTTTATAAGTTTCACATCTATCCTCAAAAGGGTTTTTCCAAGATTTTAAAGTTAATGAAAGTTGTATCACAAGACAGGTACCGTAATCTTTAAGTTTTATAAAAGGTGTCTTTCAAGACAGGTTGTACTGTATATATCATAAATATTTTCTGTTACAGTTCAGTTTGTTGAGATATCTTCATGAAATTCCTTGTGTTTTCATTCGAGCAGAGTTTACGAATTCTACTGGGTTAACAGTAAACATCACATCGCACATTACATATATAGGTGTCAGGTGCTTGTTTGTATCTCTCTTATAAGATTTGTCTTTACAGTTAAGGTTTTGGTTAAAGTATTCTAGTTGCTTACCATTCACTTCATAGACAGAGGAGAGGACCTGTTAGGTTTATATATAGATATAGATATATATATATATATATATATATATATATATTCATTTTATTAGTTTTTGTCTTAGTAATGTTGTACTGTAGCTAGGGTTTATCACAGTGTGTTGTATAGTTTGCATAATGAAGGGAGATCCACTTCTAGTGGTTTTTTTTCTCCTTTTTTTACCAAACACTTGAGATCTCATACTATTCGGATCCTATGGTTATGTTTTCAAGTGTGATATTTTCTTGTCCAGTCACGATTAGAAATAGTTGGTTGATCCAGAGGAAATACTTTCACAAACTTAAGCCATTATAACAATGTTGTGCTAGTGCATAAATAATCTTTACACATTAAATTCAAATATTTGTAGTACTAGTGAATGTGAACAGTAAGGCCTCATAGCTTTGTTGATTTGGGTACTTAGTATCGCCTCATAGCTTTGTTGAAGGGAGTACTCAATAAGGTCTGATAGCTAAATGTTGATGTGAGTACTCAGGCCTCATAGCTTTGTTGATGTGAGTACTAAGTAAGGTCTGATAGCTAAATGTTGATGCGAGTACTCAGGCCTCATAGCTTTGTTGATGTGAGTACCAATTAAGGCCACATAACTTTGTTGATGTGAGTACTGATTAAGGCCTTATGGCTTTGTTGGTGTGAGTTCAGATTAAGGCCTCATAGCTTTGTTGATGTAAGTACCGATTAAGGCGTCATAAGATTTGTTTATGTGAATACCGATTAAGGCGTCCTAGCTTTGTTGATGTGAGTTCTGATTAAGGCCTCATAGCTTTGTTGATGTGAGTACCGATTAAGGCGTCATAAGATTTGTTTATGTGAATACCGATTAAGGAGTCCTAGCTTTGTTGATGTGAGTACTGATTAAGGCCTCATGGCTTTGTTGGTTTGAGTTCCAATTAAGGCCTCATAGCTTTGTTGATGTGAGCACGATTAAGGCGTCATAAGATTTGTTTATGTGAGTACCGATTAAGGCGTCCTAGCTTTGTTGATGTGAGTACCAATTGAGGCGTCATAAGATTTGTTTATGTGAGTACCGATTAAGGAGTCCTAGCTTTGTTGATGTGAGTACTGATTAAGGCTCATGGCTTTGTTGATGTGAGTACCGATTAAGGCGTCATAAGATTTGTTTATGTGAGTACCGATTGAGGCGTCATAGCATTGTTGATGTGAGTACTGATTAAGGCCTCATAGCTTTGTTGGTGTGAGTACCGATTAAGGCCTCATAGCTTTGTTGATGTGAGTACCGATTAAGGCCTCATAGCTTTGTTGGTGTGATTACCGATTAAGGCCTCATAGCTTTGTTGGTGTGAGTACCGATTAAGGCCTCATAGCTTTGTTGGTGTGATTACCGATTAAGGCCTCATAGCTTTGTTGATATGTGAGTACCGATTAAGGCCTCATAGCTTTGTTGATATGTGAGTACCGATTAAGGCCTCATAGTAGGTATGTCATTATCCGCCATTTTTGTTTCTGATAGGTGCCTATCAAGTAGCTATTGTCAATATATAACAAGAAAAATTTTTGTTGTAATCTCATTCAACTGACACATGTCTGGACTAAAATAAATTCCGCATATATTTCGTAACATGGAATAAAAAACAACCTGTTACTGCATGCGGTTAACATATAATGTGTATTTAAAATTGCCGACATCACTATTTGCGTTACAGAGACTAAAGACTGATGCCATTTTCTTGTTGTTTTTATTTTGTTCATCGTTTTCACTGCTAATTCTGCCATAGAGCCAACTGCCAGATGTTAGTGATATGTATATGATTTTGAAGCTGTAGTTTCATATTTTAAGAATTAGGCCAGTACTTCTTTTGAAATTAAAATTATTGAAAAACAATTTCGAAATTTTCAAAAAGTCATTGCGTACTTAAATTGATTGATAAAAACGAAGAACTGCTTATCATTTTGATTGTGAAGTCATAAACTTTCTTTTGATGATAGTCTTAGTTTCGTATTTTAAGTACAGAAACAGCAGAAACAGAGAGTCACCTTGACATTGGTTCCTTTTACGGAGTCTATATAGGCCAGCGTACATAGTGACGTTACGCCCACTGCTCTAGATATTACAGCTGATAGCGATAAGAGAGGAAATCTTACAGCAGTAGCATTTTTAAGAGGTTTAAATGAAAAAAAGAAAACAGTTCATAACAATGGGATAAAGGCAGATTTTTATTTGATATGGAACAGTATCGGCATCAATCAATTTATTAGAATCGAATCAAAATCGAACAATCTGAATAATTATTTTAAATTATCAACGTAATTTTTAACTCCCTCCCTAAATTGTCCTCTATTGTAGACTTGCCAACCTTGAAATATTTTCTTGGGAGAGATTATTCAATCTCATGGGGGAGAATCTAAATTTTAGTAGGAAAAAATTTTCATGGGGGAAATATGCATTTTTCTTGAAGAAATTATCAAAATTTTACATAGAAAATAGAGAGTCTCCCTATTTATGTGGGAGACTTGGCAGGTATGCTAGTAAAGTGAGGGATTTTTAAAAACTGTTTCTGATTCTATCACAGTTCTAGATCTAATAACAAGTGTATTTATTTATTATTAAGAAACAGAGTATTCAGAATATTATTTAGAAATTATGTTCAGATATGATTATTGGTAAATGTAAAAGTTACAGCTACATTATGCAAAAGATCTATCCAATGAGTAAAACTGTTTCCATAGCAACAGTTACAAGTGAAAAAATAGCGTTATTTTCAAAATCTTTGCATCTTTTGAAAGAGTAACCACTTTTATTGAGATACTGTGAAATTTATGCACTTATGTACTCCTTTGATTAAGTTATTGTATTTCTGCATATTAATCCGCTGGACTTACCTGAGATGAGCTTTGTAATCTTTGATTACTTCCATGTTTTGTAAGTTCAATTTACTTGCAGAAGTCTGGTGGTCTCTTCTTGGGTACATTGTATCCAGGTTCTTTCCACCACCATTAAAAACTGACTGAAAAATATTTTGAGTGTGGCGTTAAATGCTATTCAAAATTTTAAAAATGTGTAAGTTACTGTAATGAAATCTTTCATTTACATAAAGGTTACAGTATATCCCATAGGATTGAAGACTTTAAAAGTTACCTACCCTAGTATCCTTGGATGGGAGAAGTATAATTGATGGCCCAAATGTACATTAAAAAATTACACTTCAAATTATGTCACCATAGAAAGAGCACCTATCTATAACAATCACTTTCAATGTAATTTTAACCTCTCTACCCCTGAAAATTATGGACGCTTTTGAAAATCAAGGACACAGAGCAGTCCAAGTATGTCTTTAGGGCTGTGTGACTTACACTGTAAGTCTGGACTGGACATTGTTCTTTATCTTTGAGATGGATAAGTTCAGTCACTGATAAATGACTGGAAAATGCTGTGTTTAAAAAGGTTATTGGCTTGTTTAACCTTTTTTCTTACCAAATAGAGTTACTGGGACAGGATGTATACTTTTTCATGATCGGATGTAAGATCCCTTGATGACTTGATAAGTATTTTATTCGGGATTTATAGATACAAGAAGAGCATGTGATAAGGTGGTGGTCACTTATTTAATTATTTTGATGATTTTTAATCGGCCAGTCGGTGTCCTTGAATTTCAATTGAATCTGACAATTGATTTTTGTCATTACAGAATTTCATGTGCAGAAGAAAATGCCTTTCCAAATGGATCCCTTAAGTTTTCTGAAAAATATGCAACCACGTGATGCTGGAAATGCTCTATTCAAGAACACTGGAAACAAATTTGCAGAGAATGAATCCGAAAAAAACCCAATGCAGATAATAAAGTATTACCGAGATGAAGAAAAACCCGCTATAGCCGGTTTTGTTCCATATACTGGTGATGGTCCTCCACCAGCCAGTTTCATGCCTCAGATTGATGATGGTCCACCTAAACATCGCCTTGTGAAAATTTTTTTTGGCAAAGACACTAGAAACTGTAAACACTGTGAAATGGTAGGGAATCGAACCCCCTCTAGAACTGTAAGAACATACTATAAATGTGAAGCATGTAATGTATGTCTCTGCAGACCACAAATGAGGGATTGTTTCTTCAAGTATCATGCTTTGATAGGTTATAAAGGACCGCTAGGGGAAACTCCCTCCATGCAAAGAAATGTTGTTGACCTTTTCTAGCCTTTACATATAACCACAAGGAAAATCATGTGACAATGCATACAGTAGATATTTTATATTTTCTTTTTGTAAATTTGTTCTGTTGATATAATCTTGTACCACACTTTTTATTGTGTGAATGGTGCTGTGCCAGATATTGCCTCTAATGGCCTCTGTATTGTTTCATAGACACCGGCCTCAGTATGAGGTATAAACATTGTTTCATTATTTCAGTTTGAGTGGTAACTTTGACCTTTTGAGCACTTATTATGACCTATTGATACAAGTCACATTGTATATTTATGTTTACAGAGGTGTGTGTGCATGTTAGCGTGTGTGTATGTGTAATAAGTCACATGAAGAAATGAGTATCAAAATCTCGCCAACTTTGTAAGATATATTTTGCCATTATAGTGTCAGTTTGACAATTATCTTTCTCTTTCTATCAGTCGATATGAAGATTTAGCTTTTTGTTCATTCAGGAATATCAATTTCACAACTTGTCTTAAGATCTTGTCTTGAAACAATATTACTGAAATCTAATTTTTTCTTTAAAAAAGAAATCTAAATAAATAAAGACTGCAAAACACTTCTTAAGGATTTGTGAAACTTGGTAGGAATAAAATACTTATATTTACATACAGATGTTGTTATTTTCTGGTCTGATCCCTTCAAGATTGGACATGGTGTGGTGCAAAATAAATGCTATTGGGGTACCCTCCCTAAAGAAACTTGAACAGACCATCTGCACACAGGGACATACTAAAACATCAGTGATATCTAGAGAGATGTGTAAAAATCTGTTGTTGGTTAAAACGTGTTCTGAAATAAAACTTCTGATGCATTTTTTTTTTTACATCTTTTGGGACTTGTCATTTTCATTAAAATTGTGTGATTTCTTTTATTTTCTTTCCTTTTTAAGCGAAATAATTTTACATATTCAGGTTTTGGCTACATAGCGATTTTTCTTTTATTTCAATTTAGTTGAAAGGGGGAAATGAGTGCTCTAATGCAAGTATTACACACATTTAACTTCTCCAGAATCTGCCAATGGATTTGGATGAAATTTGGTAGAAATGAAATACTCCTGGTCGCTTACTATTTTTGCTTTTTTTAAAACAAAGTGTAGAGGGGTTAATCCAGTGTTGGGCAAATTAACTCACAGAGTGGCTTCTTTTTTATCGTACTCTTTTTTAGACCCAATTCCCACACATTAAACCAAATATGTTCAATTGTTAAATTTCTTCTGTTTAATTTAGCCATCATATTCTTGGTCTGGCTTTCTTATTTGTTGATGATGCTCAGGTGAGTGGTATAGGCCCACATGGACCTCTTGTAATTCTTCATTTTGTTTTTATTCTCACCTCCTCCAGAATGAAATCTATGTGGTGAACTGCAGGAAAGAATTGATACATAAAACCAGTACTTCATGATAAGGACTTCACATTGTGTAAATGCTTCAAAACAGTTGTAGATCACTAGATGTGTTAGGATTTGTATATAAGTCCATTGTAATGTTAATTTTGCTTTGCTGTTTTAAATGGTGCTGAATATATATTTTAGACATGTTTTTGTAAAATGACATAAACAGTTTGTCAATAAAGATATTGATTGTCCAGATACACTAATTGTTGTAAAACTGAAGATTGTACATAGTTTGATCAAATAAAGGTGTTTTCTAATATTTCTCTTTGGCTATACAGCTTGAAGAATTTTACAAGATTTGTGTGTTAGAGGTGTACAATTGATTTATTCTGAGCAAAGACTTCTGATGCAGATAAATGAAACTTGTTTAACTTATTCACCCCTATAGACACATTTGGACTGGTCATAGTCATTGATTTACTGAAGAGTCCATTGTTTTTCAGGTGTTGATCTGTTCATAAGGACATGGACAGGGTTAAACCTTCTCTAGTCCTGCAAACATATGTTACTGAGTCCAGAACTATGTACAGACGATTCTGTGGCAGATCACAGAGTGAGGTTGAAGACATTTTTATGTCAGCAAAAATTCAAAGACATGTTGGTGGTATTATCTATCAACAAATTTATTTCAAATTATAAATTTAAAATCAAACAAGAATATACTTTATTATGGGCATGAAGGTGACTGGTAATTATTCATAAAATTTTGTATTTTTTTTTTCTCTGAAATGACCAAAAACAAATAGAAATCTAAGCAACAGTTAATATATGTGAAATCAACATTGAAATTAATGGGGAAACCCTATTTTGACTTGTCACTCCTGTTAGAGCTTGGCTATAGCTTGGGATATTTGTATGAACAAACACATCTTATTAATTATAGTTTTTGTTAAATTGCAGGGATTAATATCATCAACATGCGGGTCCTGTAAAAGGCCCAATTCCCAATGCAAAATCTACTGTTTTTTGCCAAGTTTGAGCAAAAATTTCCCAATTATGTTCACCATGTCATTCACATTAAGTATTAAACAATAAAAAAGAGAATTTAGTACATGTATGAACTGCACTTCGAAGTCTTCAGATGAAATCCATGTTGTCAGTTAAATAAGAGAAGCAAAATGAATCACAAGTTTTGTGCTATATTCTTACAACTTAAATGACCATAGTTACTTTTTTCACAATTTGGCCCATTACAATGTAAAATTCACAATTGGAAGGGTACAGGACCCCATCCCAAAAAGGTCTATTAACCCTTGAATTGGCACAGTTTTTTTGTTTCTTGTTTTTTTGGACTAAAAGGGTATTTGAGGGAAAATATTTTCATGAGTTGACAAATTTCCATACTGATGGATGGGTGATATGAATTGCAAACCCAGAAAACAATATGAAGCTCAGACATTCTCATATTTGATGTTGGGAATGAAATAACCTAATTGACCTTCATTTGAAAGTGAATGTTTTCTTCATTTGATGAAGTGTTATATGAGGAGTCCTACAGAGTACATGATGGTTGTTATTTCTAGTTTTGTTTTGTATGTATCTGTTTGGGTTATTTATTCTGTTTAGACCAGAGTTAGGATATGAATTGCCTCTACAATCTTAATGATGAAGAGATGAAGGTATTTGTGGATGTCACCTCTTATTACGTTGACACTCTATAGGTTGCTACTGTTTTGCTATAATGTTATATAGATAATGCATTTCATCTTGAAAGTGTACTCCAGAATTCCAAAATTTGTCTTTGCAGATTTTGAGAGCAAAATACAGAGCCATGGAGACCAAAGCAGTACACATGTTACACCTCGCTTGATACCAGAACATAACTGGTCAGGTTTTAACCCTGTACAACACCGGCTTGTCCATGCACAGGCTGGTGCAGCTAAAAAATGTGTTTATTGTGCATACCTAGGAAACCGAACTCCGACTAAGCCAGTTCGTTCTTACTATAAATGTGAAGCATGTGACGTTTATCTTTGTAGATCTACACAGAGAGATTGCTTTGTCAGGTTTCACGCTATTAAACATAAGGCATACATGTGATACATAAAGCATTCATTTTGAGGTTTAACAAGTAGAACTGAACAAATGCCTAGTGTTAGTGACACATTGACAATTAAAGGTTACAAAACATTAGTGTACAGGTTTCATTGATAGTGTATGTTTTTTTTGTTTTTGTTTGTGTTTTTTCCTTGCTGATATCTAGCAGATTACAGCTGTTTAGAGTTTCCAGATTGTATATTTAAAACTTGCAAAAACGATTGTTTACTAAAAACTTGTAAAACCATTGAGATAATGAGAAAGGGGGTCACCCTGACTCATAACCATTCCAATTTACAATACAGTTTATTTTATTGTGAAGTTTTATCGAACAATGAACACATGTGCATGTCTACTTTCTGCAAGTTTTTGAACCAATATTGTGGATTGTGTGATAGATATTCTAGAAAAATAGATGAATTTACCATTTCAAAATCATCGAATTTACCATTTCAAATTCATCCAATGATAATGAGGGCAAACATAAAACGGGCAAAAATTTCCCTGTATAGAGTATTTGATTGACAATCGTATACACAAATCTTAACCATGTGGTTGAAGTTGTCAAAGAATATACTGTGTATTGTTGGTTGTAGTTTATGGAAGCAGAATTTTGCAAGTAATAAAATTCAAATCAATACTGAACAAATTGGATATTTCAGTATATATCAAAATGATTATATTAAAAAATATGAGGTTATTAAATATCAAATGGAATGTAGGTAAGAGTAAATGATATATAGTTTTAATAACTCTTTTTTAGAGAAAAAATGATAACTTGAGATTTACATATATTTAAACACATAATAATTACATATTACAAGAGAATAATAGTAATGACGAATTTACAAGTCGGGTAAAAAATACATTAGAACACTGTACATCATGTATTCACTGTTTGGTATAATTAATTTGCTGCAAATATATGTTGATCGTACATAGTATTATTATTCTTGTTATACAAAATAGAAATTGCCTCAGATTAAGCCTACAGCAAGAGTGTGTGTATACAGAATTAATTTACAATTTACAATTACTGTGACTGACAGTGAGAAAAACAAAAAATTCTATGTTTAATACAGGGTGTATTTAGATTTGAAATTTGCAGACAGGAAAGAGCCAGAATGTAGGATTTTCCATCCTTTATCTGGGAGCTTTTGGAGGCTGTAAGACCCTGATATAAAGATGGCCTGAAATTTGTGGTACCCATAACCATTTTCAGCTATTTTGACTTTCCCTAAAGCCATCCTTGAGTTGATGTTGCTCTGAAATATGTTACATTTTATCTTAAAACAGGTATGAATTTATCATAACACATGAGATACCAGATTTGTATGTTTCATGAGTAATGATTACGTATATGTGTGTCTTGTTCAGACAAAGTTAAACTTTCAGATCGAGAATGTGCTCAATTTTGATCTCTTGCCATCTGTCATTGTGTGAATGCCCATGTGTGGGTGTATGTTATTAATTATATAAGTGGATCTACATTATGTGGGTTTGCATTGAGTGAATGTGGTATATAAACTTTTGAACATTATAAATTTTATCTCGAAGAACTTAACTAACCAGACCACAAAATAACATGGGAGTGATTGTTCAGGTTACAATAAATTGCGTAACCTCCTTTTGATTCTCAGTGAATTTCATTATTAAGTCTATTTTATTGCTATTGTAACCTGCAGGTTACGGTCATTCCTTTTAGTGTAACCTATAGATCTGTTACGAGTTCTGTTATTTTGTGGCCTGCTAATTCTTCAGGTTTCATTTGTAGCATCTCTAGGGAAACAAAAGTGATGAATTTCGTGATTCAAGTTATTATTATTTTATTTATGATAAGACAGAAAATCTGATTACCAATTTGACATTTTGGCTCTTAGTTCACACGGCCCAAAGTGCCCATAGTATGACATGTCTTTTAAAAAGATTATACTCCTGAACCAATGATCAGATTTCTTTCTTACTTTGAATACATGGATGTTGAGTCAATACCTACAAAGTTTGAATGCCATCTGTCCCATTTGTTTACCTAAGTGTCTGATTGCCATCTATCCAACTTGTTTAAGCCTACTGGTGCCTGAAGATGAGTTCTTGGCCAACTAGGTAAACAAATCTGAGAATTTTGTGGTTAGAGCATTTAAACCATGAAGTTTCTCACCTTATGTCAATGCAGGTTCAAGCCCCACTGGAACCTAAGCTGATATTATGAGAAGGTTTGCCAGTTTACTTGCAGAAGGCCCGTGTTGTCTTCTCAGGCACATTGTAACCAGGCTCTCTTCTCCACCAATAAAAAAAAATGGCAGCCACCATATGACTGTTCAAAACCATTCAAACAAACAAGCTCAAAATTATCTTATTCTGAAAGCTGATTAGATGGACAGGCCAAATTTACAGCTGAAAATATTGCTTCATCAATGGATATTTCACATCAAAGTTTAAAATAAATTAAAAAACTTGTGTCCAACATGTTCAACAAAGGTCCTATTTTGTACAATTTGTCGTATAGAGGTGAAGATTTAGCTGGCTCATTTTGCCTGTCACTGATACAAAAGTATTGAGATATTTTGTCAAACCTATCACGTGGCATTGTTCTTCTTATAATTTGCACACCCAAAGCATCGTCAGTTGACCAATAATTTTTAAATCTGGGAATACCCATGATGATATGAATGCCAATAAATGCATTTATTTCTCCTGGTGTAACTGGTACCCATCTTGGATCAATTTTTCCTTTGCGGTTCATATCGAAAATTGCATATTGATTTGAAGGAAGGTGGAAAAATTCTAACTCACTTGATAAAAAATTTACACTGAGTTGGTCCAATATTTTCAGCTGTAAATATGGTCAGTTTGATATTCTGATTTAAATTATTTGTCCACACAGGTTCTGTGGAAGTTTCTGTACTGAAATCATTTGTGAAATCATCCTCATCACCAACATCAGATTCATAATCAATATCAGCATCTGATTCCGTTAGCATAGAAATATGCCTATTGATAGTGTTTACATGTTGTTCACCTTCAGAATTATCAGTCGTTCTGAGTCCGAATCTGAGTTTAAAATGTCTAACACAGCTTCAGGAATATCAGATGAAAAATTGGCAGCCATTTTCTTGGTGACTTTCATTCACCGATTTTAAAAAAAAATTGCACTTCTATATTCTTCATAGTTTGTTAATGTTCGTCAGAATCCATTACATTAACATGTGATAATATAGACTAATGTCTCATCTAAACTCTCGTAATAATCATGATTTCCAGTCATAAACTAAAACTAGGAAAAACCCGCATTGAAAATGAAAGAGAAAACGGGCGATTTCCAACGCTCTCGGTACCAGGTGTCGTACTTCTACCGGGCGAATGAGGACGTTATCGGGAGTAGTGAAGAATGAATTTAGCGGGCGGTTTTAAACATTATTGAGATGAAAGGGTTAAACAGAGTTTTAAAAAAAATCCACATAACAACTATCCTATTCTGAAGTGGATTAAAATTTATTTGATATGAAAGCCTCTTTTCCCCCTAATGCCACCATTTGATGCACTGGTCATTTCCCTATGGCCATTCTTAGGCGCCTCCCCCCCCAAACATTTTTGAGAAATTTGCCAAGAATTATAGGGAACATATTCAAGTTCCAACAATACACTCTTTAATAAGTAAAACATAACATATTATACATCACTGCATTCAGAAAAAGTTGAAGTTTATGATTTTTCAGTTCATTCATTTGTATCAATACTGTCAGTTAAAATACAGGTGAAAATACCTGAAAGTTTATTAAAAATTTTGTATTTGTCAACTTATTTACATTTAATATGCATCAAAATTGTTCTCATTTCACATTTTTCAATGTTTTTCCAAGAAGTATTTCTCACACATGTGCAAACTGTACACATGGCATCCCTTTACAACTTCTTTACATATACCTGCCAGGTAACAGTGTTTGCTCCGGCGTCTTTAGCCTTTCATGCGAACGTGTTGATTTAACATTCTGTTATCTTTCACCTGAACGGGACTAGGCACTTTGCGCAGAAAGTCTCTTTCTATTACAAAAATTACCTATCATCCCTTTGTCCAGTTCTAACATGAAGTCCAGGTGAGTGAATCATTTTTTCCTCAGCGTCCTTGAAGATGCTTCCTTGTAAATAATGTAGCTGTTTACTCAACAACAGTCCAGTGCAAACCAAAAAATGTATTTCCAATACTTCTTGCACGACCTATACTAACATACTTTTTGCGCAATTGGTTGTGTCTGTCAACGCCGTTCATGAACTTGTTATAGTTGGCCACTGCTTTGGGCTGTGGTACTATGACGCGGTTTCTTCCTACCGGCCTATCACACATGACTGAGTCACTGTTTTCATTGTTGTATAACATTACTATAGCATTGTTATTGTTCCAGGCAGTTAATGTTAATTTTCCTCTTTCATATGATACAGACTCACATCTGTTTGGAATGTCCTTTTTTAATACTGATTTTTTTTTTTTTTCGCAATTCACTTGGTAAGTCCTACCTGTTTGAAATCACTGTATGTCATCATGTAATAATTCTGTTGCCAGTTTAACGCCTGTAAAAAATCTGTCATGATAGGCATGATGGTTGAATCCAACTAAGTCTCTAGTCATATCATAAACTACTCTGTAACCAAGTCCATGTTGCATTTGGATTTCATTTCTGTCTCTCTTACCTGTGTATAAGGTAAAGTCATTCATGTATGACAATCGGCTGTTACACCTGGCCCAGAACTTTATACCAAATTTTTCGGGTTTAAAAGGCATGTACTGACGAAGTTCTGTACGCATCGCCTCGTCAATAGACACCTCAGTAGCATGTTGATAATACTTTTTGAAATTTCTTTTCACAACATTGTATATCGGTTGTAAATGGTTAAGTGGGTGATATCCTGGGTCTGTCCTTTGTTGTCTCGCCGCGATCGCATTCAGGTGCAGGTACTGAGTAAGTTTAGAATATCTATTTCTGGTCATTGTATTTCTAAAGCCAGTACATCCAAGATACTTATCATCTCGCCAGTAATCATCATAGCCATGTCGCGGGGTGATACCCATAAGTAAATTCAGTCCAAGGTATGCACAAATTTCTTCTCCGGAAGTAGCGGTCCAGTTTTTGTCAACATAATCACACTGGCATTTCTCAGCATAGCTTTTAGTTTCTCTCGATATATGCTCATACAATTCATGTAATTCATGTGGAAAGAATAAAGAAAAGTAATCAAACGAAGTCTACATGAAAGTCTCTCGGCAATTTTGCTCCAGCACATAACTCTTGGGAAATTCATCATCGCTTCTGCCATTTTGATTATCGTTCCCACTCTGCGATTCAGGTGCATCATGTTGGTTCCAATCACTTTGAATTTCATCATCTGATGTTTCAATGTCACTACTACAATATCCAGAAAATTCAGATCCTGATGATTCTAAAAAAAAATTCCCTTTGCACATTCAAAATCAGAGTCATATTCATCTGAAGTATCTTCCTTGAACGACACCATTTTTGCTTCTTGTTTTAGAATTCAATTCATGTGTGCTATCCCATAATACTTTCAGAAATCACGCGAGATGTGAGATGTTACTATTTCATAATCATTGCATCTAATCCCTAAAATTTGATTCACTGATTAAAATAATCATACCTAATTAAAGACAAGGGGGAGTTTTACAGTTTAAAATAGTGTGTAACACATGCGTCAAATGTCGTCATTAGGGATTAGTGCATAGTTGTCAAAAGTCGTCATTAGGGGGAAGGCAGAATAGCATACTAGGGGGGGGGAAGAGTTAAACAGGATTTTTAAAAAATCCACATAACAATTATTCTATCTGAAGTGGATTAAAATTTATTTGATATGAAAGCCAAGCAATATATACTTCCATTGCTAGCTTAAGTTAGGGAATTTGATTGCTAGGATTATAATGTATCATAAAGAGATTTATCTCCCTGGAAACTGAACATACCACCCCTTACAAAATAATGAAAATAAGAATTGAAAAATACAGTAAAACTTGCTTTAGTGACCACCTGTGTATAAAGACCACCTGGTCATAAAGACTGTTTTCTGCAGTCCCCAGTAGTACTATTTGTGTACAAATCAACCTCTGTATAAAGACCACCTCCCTATAAAGACTGATTTTGTTTTTTCCGTAAGAGGTTCTTTATATGTACAAGCTTCACTGTAGATCAATCTTCTCAACCTGTGTCTTGTTTTTTTTTTTAGTTTTCTGTGTTGAGGCTCTGTTTTTAATGTGGCCTATTATATGATAATTGTGATTGGTTGACTGTGGTGAACAATTTTTATTATGAACACTTTGAATTGACAGGTCTTTTGAAGTTGCTAGGTTAGAAAATTTACCAGTTCACATACCCTCACCCAAGTCAAAGATCATACATTTCTTCCCTTGGCCTTCTTTAAAAAATAAGTTCAACTGTGTCTGTGTGTTATACTGGTAAGCACACTTGTCATTGATGTGGTTCCATCCTTGGTTTAGAAAAAGGAAGGTTGTGAAATGTAATATAATGGTTGCCATTCTTCTTCTTTGTAGGTTAAGCACGCAGTCAATTTTGACTTATGTTTCATTTTGGGCATGTGGGTTTTCTCTGGATACTCTGGTTTCCTTCCACAGTAAGCATGTCCTCACCCCAACATCCACCCCAATAAAAGACATTAATATAACCTTTTTTTGGTCAATTGTTATAAGATTTGAAATCTCATAATGCAACCATTTGACTAAAACACTGCCTTCCATTATGATAGAACAAGCTTATACAAATATATTTCAGACAAATTAATCATTATAGCTGAAGACAAAATCCAAGACACATGGACAAGCCTTAAACTCAAGAATTTTTAATTGTTATTGCAGGAGTGAATCCATTTTATTCAGGATTTGGCTATGGTACAGTAACGATGGATTCATTGAGTCTGGCAACATATGAAGACAGTAGTCAACTTGAATCTTCAGATAAATATGGCTCATATAAAATATCGGATCCACCAGGGGGTGTTGGAGGTTCTCAACATCGTTTGGTTTTGAACCCAGGGAATGTTAAGAGATCCTGTGCTTACTGTAAAATGCAAGGGAGTCGATTTGCTTGTGGAATGTCAAGAACTTCTTATTACAGATGTGAAGCCTGCAACATACCCCTCTGTAGGATCAGTGTACGAGATTGCTTTGTAAAATGGCATGAAATGAGAATGAGAAGACAAGAAAGGACAAACACATAACATTAACTTGGTTTAAAATCAAAAAGTAATAATGAAAAAAGCATTAATAAATGTAAAAAAAAAAAAAAAAAAAAAAAAAAAAAAAAGCATGTTGGTAGTTATTGGATTAAAGAATGACACTTCAGTTGTGGATCGTTTCAGCCCTCACAGTTTCATATTTTGAAATCCTAAAATAGAAAATAATATTTCTGTGTTGTAAAATATTAGCAGTGCCTGAGAGAACCAAAACTTAATAGATACAAATATTTGTATAATATTGTGTGATGATCCAGTGACAATGGCTTAATAATAGAGCATCGGTTTTGAAAAATGATGATACTGGATTGGAATCCAGAGCTTTGACTTTTCTATCACAGTGATTGGCCCTTGACTTAAAGCTTGCCAAAGTAAACCAGGCAAGTTAAACACTGATAGCATCAAGTGTAGTGGTTTTAGTTAATAGTGTCAGTATCAATTAATGAAGCGTAATCGAATCTACATGGTGTTATTGTGAGAAAAATATTTCCAGTTAAACCCTTTGAGAGTTTTAACACTGAAAGTAGCAAATTGAATTTAAGTATGTTGTATACCTCTGAATATAGTAGGAAGCTTGGTATAGTATGTGTACTCTGTTGGACATTATATGTCAGTATTGTCAGAGAAATGATTCATTATGATTATATAACAGATAGTTTAATAAATTTGTCATATAAAAAGCAGCCTTTTCTCCTGCATTTAGTTTTTAAATGTAAACAGAGCCATTGTGAGTAAGTGATTAGGACCAGTGATTTTTTTCGTTTCAAATTTGCCTTAATTCTGTTTTTAGTTTTGTTGTTCTGTTTTCAGAAATACAGAAATTGATGCAAATTTACTTGATGAAATATTGTAAATAAACAAAGAAAAAAAGTTTATAACACACAGAAACAGCACATCAGTACACAATTTAGTACCTTGGAATTTTTTTGAAGATTTCTCAAAAACACATTCCGTGTCAGATTGCTGATTCTGTGATTCTGTCTTCAATTCTGTTATGTGGTAAATCACTGGCCCGAAGTGATCATGTTCAGTTGAGAGTGCTAAAAGGTCACAAGGTCATGACTGTAACACTTAACAAAATACAATTAATTGCATGTTGTTCTGGATGATTTCTATCCACTGACCTCCAGTAAAATCATGAAAACTAAAGTTGAACTTTGGTTTTTCTTGATGTTTAAAGAATTTAACACTATGGTACATCAGTCAATTGGTAGATGAATCAAAACTGTGAGAGAAATCATTCGGTTGTTTAATGACTTAATGGTATGATTTTGAAAGAAAGACACTAGAAACACAGGAAAAGGACTGCAGAATGATCTTGAACAGAATCAGTTTTATTCATAGGCCTACAGTTTTGTACTTCAATTTGTTGTACATACATATATACCAAGATAAATTGGTGCATGTTTACAAACACAACTCTAAATCAAATCATATCAGGGGTGACAAGGTACTTGTCGCCGTCACAAAAGTGATAGAGATTCAGTAATACAAGGAGTCCGTGCAAGGCAATAAGTTTTACCTGTATAATCTATTTTTGGAAAGAAGACAGTATTGTTTTGGATTTTGACCTAAACCCGATCTGCCACTTTACCTTAGTAGACCTGTTATCTGTCTTGTCTACCACCATGAACAAATATACTGATTTCTAACGATCTTTCTCATTTTCAACCAATTTCCCTATATTTCTACTGCTTCTTGTCCATTTTCTGGCGATCAGTAGTCATTTTTGTCAGCATTAAATGTTCGTAATTGTAATTTTCAGTCTATTAACTGGTGACAAAAAATAGCTTCTGGTGATATTTCTGGCTCCGCCATTTCAATTCATTAAAGTATTAAGCCATCCAAATAGTCGTCAGAAACATGGACTTAATCCAAGTCACATTAGGTCATGAATTTCAAGATGAATTTGTGAAGCAAGCAATCAGCAAAATAGATATAAGTGGAAAACAAAAAAGTATATCCTATATCTTTTCATTGGATAGTTTAATTTGTTTGATCACTAAAATGTATCAAAATGGTTTTTGTATGAAAAATCTCTGGTAGCCTTACGATAGAAATAAATTGGGTCATGTGAGATTAAATTCATTAGTTATTAATGCAAAGCTAAATATAAAGCTTTTGTGTTATTGTGATTGTCTGAGTGATCCAAATGTCATTTTCACTACGATGACATCTGGGAATGAAAAGCTATTCCGAGGCTGCAGTTATACACACGTGATGTATAGAGTTTTGTTAAGCCTCCGTGATTGCAGTAGATACTGTACCAATGTGCAAACGTTAAATGCTTATACAAGGGGGATTCTCAAGTATTGGAATTAATTTTGTCTGCTTGTCACAAGATCTAAAACAAATGATATAAAATTGCAGTAAATGCTTATACAAGGGGGATTCTCAAGTATCGGAATTAAATTTGTCTGCTTGTCACAAGATCTAAAACAAATGATATCAAAGTTTGTCTTCCTTGATGAACTGGTCAACTTAAAACTGTGGGTTTTTTTCTGTAGCACATTGGGCCTATACATACAAGCAGGAATAAGGGGGGATACTGTCTAAATGAGTCAGTAAACAGGAAAGCTGAATAACTGTTTACTGCTGTAAACCCAATTCAATATTCTAGATTACAAGCTTTGCGCTTTCAGTACCATAATAAGGGGGACAACTTCTGTTTTGTTTTTTCTTCCGATACATATAATATGATAATACCCGCATTACATCTTTCGAAATAATACAATTAGTGCTCCCATTCTTTCACTTCCGTTTTTGCAAGTTAAAAAAAAAAATGGCACTGTGCATGGAAAATCTCGATAGGGTATTAATCACAGTGAATATTTCGAACAAACAAGGATTTATTTCCTTGTCATTGTCATGGATAAATTACTCGGAATAACCAGACCACTACTAATTAAAATGAAGAGGTAAGTTTCAAACAATTTATTTTAATCACCCAAAACCAGTGGACACAGGTAATTTGACTTAGACTATAATAACCCAGTTAATTAATTAATGCCATTAGACCATACAAGGTGTAATTATCGGACACATACTTTGGTAATTACACAGATTCAGATTCTTTATTATTTTAAAACCATATGGTACATCAGATACATATATACATTATATTATACAAACATATGACACAATGACCTGTACTGTGGTATACCTATACAGATTGATTACCTTTATATTTAAACTTCCACACCTATAATCACTATTCATGTGTTCTGTCCTATATACAGACATCAAAGATTAACATTATTGTTATATTAAGTTCATGCAGCTTGTGTACCAATCCTCAACGAATTTACTTAAAAAGTTTAATTGAGAAATATCGAGGTGTCTTCAGTGCCATCAGCACTCCACATACTATACAGTGTTATAGATACATCTTTAAATTGTGATGATTTCAATACAATAACTATTTTATTTCAATTACATAATATTTTAAACCAATGACAATAACGTCTTCTTGTAACTCATTGAATTGAGTTAACTAAATTGTCAGTAATGACATATATTGTCCGATTCACATAAGATGGCAGGGCGGAGTAACCTTTTGATTATCATACGAATGATTCTACTCACTTTTCGGTTATGTCAAGTTGCACGGGAAAAACCTTTTATTCCTCACTGGATACTCTCTAGTCAGTTTAATTTTAATCTTATGCTTTATTTACCTAAAATTTAAACTCGTCCAGGTCAAGAATGGGTTCACAAGACTCCACCCCCAGGTGACATGGATTTTACCATAACACATTTATATAACTTAAGTAATCTTTTTTGAGTTTCCCTGTTTTAGTATTATACTTTGCAGGATTTCAGTATGATAATTTATAGGGTTTCAGTATGATAATTTATAGTGTTTCAGTATGATAATTTATAAGGTTTCAGTATGATAATTTATATGGTTTCAGTGTGCTAATTTACAGGTTTCAGTATGACTACATAGTGTTTTCAGTTTGATACTTCATAGTGTTTCAGTAAGATATTTAACGGAGTTTCAGTATAATTTATAAGGTTTCAGTACGATAATTTATAAGCTTTCAGTATGATAATTTATAGGGTTTCAGTATGATAATTTTTAGGGTTTCAGTGTGCTACTTTACAGGGTTTCAGTATGACTACATCATTTCAGTTTGATACTTCATAGTGTTTCAGTAAGATATTTTACAGGGTTTCAGTATAATTTATAAGGTTTCAGTATGATAATTTATAGGGTTTCAGTATGATAATTTATAGGGTTTCAATATGATAATTTATAGGGTTTCAGTATGCTACTTTACAGGGTTTCAGTATGACTATATCATTTCAGTGTGATTCTTTATAGTGTTTCAGTAAGATTTCATTACAGTTTCAGTATGATTCTTTGCAGGGATTCAGTGTGATACCTTAAAAAGTGTTTCAGTGTTATTCTTTATAGGGTTTCAGTATGATTCTTTACAGGATTTCAATATAACTATATAGGGTTTCAGTATGATACTTTACATTGTTTCAGTATGATACTTAAGAGTCTTCAGTATGATACTTTACAGGGTTTCGGTACTACTTTATAGGGTTTCAGTTTGACTACATAGTTTCAGTATAACACTTTACAGGGTTCAGTATGATACTTTATAGGGTTTCAGTATCCTACTTTATAAAGTTTCAGTAGGACTACATAGTTTCAGTATGATACTTTACAGGGTTTCAGTTTGACTACATAGTTTCAGTATAACACTTTACAGGGTTCAGTATGATACTTTATAGGGTTTCAGTATCCTACTTTATAAAGTTTCAGTAGGACTACATAGTTTCAGTATGATACTTTACAGGGTTTCAGTTTGACTACATAGTTTCAGTATAACACTTTACAGGGTTTCAGTATGATACTTTATAGGGTTTCAGTATGACTACATAGTTTCAGTGTGATACTTTACAGGGTTTCAGTATAGCATTTCACAAGGTTTTCAGTATGACACATTACAGGATTTCCGTATAACACTATAGGATTTCAGTATGGCAACATGTAAAACACTTTACACGGTTTTTGTATTTCAATGTATGGGATGCCACCAACAGTATTATTCTTATACTTAGTATTAGCTTTGTTCTTCAGGGTTAATTAGCATACATACAAACATAAAGTCGTCATCTACTTGGATTCTTACTTAGTTACCCATGAGGTCTTTATTTTGGATGCTGCAGAAAACTATTTGTCTTCTGGACAATGATAGCTATACCCTAAGGCTTTAGAAACTTTGCTTGTATCAGTGATATTGTATAAACTTTTTAAATTATGTGATAATTAATCAGCATGTACAAGCTTTTAATTAAGGTTTAGTATATTAAACAGAGGTATGCCACAGGAGCTGTTTATATATATATGTATATATATATCTATGTAAATATATCCATTTCAGTTCCACTCCAAGACCGCTCAACAATAATGACATCTTATGGTTCAGAGTTTCCAATGCCCGGTGTTTCAGTGTGGTCTTCTAAACATTTTCAAGACTGGCCATTTAAACTTCATGCACCATCAAAAGAAGGCCAAATGGTTCAGCATCAGTTGATTGCCAATCCTGATTATGTTAAGCGTGTCTGTGCTCAGTGCAAACTCAGTGGCGACAAGTTTGCATCAGGACAGACCAGAAAGACGTACTACAGATGCAATGTTTGTGATGTTCACCTTTGTCGACCACAGACGAAAGACTGCTTTATGAAATTTCATGCTTTCCTTTCTCCAAAAATATGATCATGTGAGAGATCTCCCCGCCCCCAAAAAATGCAAATTTTATATTTATTAATTTGACTTTGTTATTTACAAGGAAAAATAGATTACAATGATCAAGTATTAATATTTTAAAAATTCTACAAATAAAAATAGATAAGACAGGGTTGTGGAAATATGACTTTCATGTACTTGTCCCCGGCAAGTAAATGCATAAAATTTGTTTGCTCCAAACAGATTTGTACTTGTCCAATATTTACTGACCCGAAATCATTAAACAGCTATATTTCAAGTTTTATCTCACATGCATATCAACTTGTTGCCAACAAATAAGCTGATAAAATATAATCAACATATTCACAATATAATGAAATGTCTTGTGTACAGATTGTACATGTTTTTTGAAAAAGTTGTTCAATTTCTCATTCTTAAAATTGCCTTGAATCAATTTTCCTTTGTCCGTTGCAAATATTGAAGCGATCCATTTATCCTACATGTGGTTTTTGACAGCTCAATTTTGGTGTTTTCTAAACAGATCATACATAAGCTGAAGTTACTAATGTATTCCAAAAGCATTGCTCTCTATTGGGATACTTCAAATTTCCAAAGTCTTATTATCTTGGATATGGATCTATTTTTAGTTATGTGGTTTTCCCATCAACAAACAGTTGTTGCAATGCCCCTGATACGAGTATGATTATACAAATAAACTCAGAGCTTTTTGTTCTCTGTTCTTATTTCAGACAGACTTATGAAATAGCTATAAAATACTTTTATAGGACTTTGAACTCTAGATTTATGTTGTTTTTTTTTTTATTCTTTGAAATCCACTTGTCCACAGACAACCAAGCTAAAAGAATTCACTTGTCCCGATGGTAAACGGTAAACGTAACTGGTGGGGCAAGTCAGACATAGGATTTCCACACCCCTGGATAAGATATAATGAATATCAGATATATTAGAATATTTGATAATGGTTATCTTACATCTACAACAAACCAGAGGTGAACATGTCATCTTATCAAAAGATGTCAGCTGTAATATTTATCACTATTGGATATGCAAAATGTATTCTGAAAAAGAAAAATTACTCATGAGTGTGTAGCTGTCACTGGTTATATGATATGTTGAATACATTAATCAACTATGTGTAGGGGGATTGAATTTGTTTTATTGACAGACAGATATTTTTGTAGTTAATTGTGCATTTGAACTACAGGTTCAGAATTATCCTTGACCTCACAACTAATCATACAAATGGTTTTGTTGTGATAACATAAGTTTCTGTTTTGATTTTTGATTAGCTAAACAGTAAAATGATATTTGTTGCAATTATTTGGAGGGTTGGATTTATATCATTAAAGTTATGCATGTTGACCTGTTGTCAATTTAGGATGTGATTCTCTTTTCACTGTAATCAGATAGCTGATAATCAGTTCAACATTGAACTCTTTGACCCCTAAAGACACATTTGTACTGGTCAGAGTCATTAATTTATAGAAGAGTCCATTGCTTTACAGGGTTTGACAAGATAAAAGATGATTCTGTATTTAATGTTGTATTGTCATTGATGATTTGTTTATTGTTAATATCATCAAATAGTGGGCAAAAAATTGATTTCTTACAAGGTATTAAGCAGATGGGCCAACAGAAGCTACCCTGGATTTTTTTTAAACAGTCCCCATTTCAAGAATATGGCAAAAGTTTTAAGACTTATGTAGAAATCTAATGAGACTTGGATATCTATTTTATTGTGTATTAGACACACAAGTCTTTACCTCATGGCCTAAATTGTCACAGAACACATTATCTGTTGCTTCTTGTAGTTTATGGAAACAGAATTTGACATATAAAGAACCAATATCTAACAGGATACTTAATTCCAGTCTTTATCTGTTGAAGATAAGTTTATACTGTAAATGGTATCTGGACCAAAGCATATGTCTGACCTTACACACCATCTTCTTCCTGTTAAGTCACAACTCAAAATAGTTTCTCACTTTTCTGGTACAACTTTTCCTCATCCTCTGTGGTAGATCTAGAGTTTGAAGTATCAGTAATTACACTCAGGAATGAAAAGAACATCAAGATAACAATCTTGAATAAAGTACATACCAAAATGTTAAACATTCAATAGATGCAGTAATGAGATTCTTTACTTGCTTATAGATTGTTTGGTTTGACCCATCAAATAAACACCAGTATTATTCAAATGATTACCAAACTGTAGATGTTTTTTCTTTCTTATTACATGTACCTACATTGTAGAGTGATATATACAATAACATAGAGAGATATGCACAGGCATAAAAATTCTAAAAAGCCTATATATTGTGTGAAAATTGCTTCAGAAACCTAGGTTTGGCATTTTTTCAAGTGCAACTGAATAACACACATTACTATTTGCCTATACAGTCAACTTGGATTTAACAAATTCTTGGTTGTAACAAACTAGTTAAAAATCCCCTGCAATTTCCCATATACTTTCCATGTTAAATATTTGCCAGTAACGAATGCAGATGTAACGAAAAATTATTTAAAATGAATCGTTTATTTTTTGCCTACCAGCAAAAATACACTTTTATAACGAATTTGTTGGTATATTGCTGTGCTGAACCGTACTGTAAACAGAGTATATCTGAATGACACTGTCTGGGGCTCTGTTGGGGTATTCATAGTTTTACCTAGTTTACATCTTTTAATTAATAGGTGTGTAAATGTTACCATGAACTGTTTTCAGAGTATTGTGTCACGTGATTCAAGTGAGGAAATTGATGACATTCCTCTCGCCCAGTTAAGGGGGTATTTGGAGTTCGTTGCTGATAAACACGACATCCGATGTGTCTTTTGACAAGTTTGTAAATATTGACAGTGAAGTAGTGACATCGCATGGCTTGAATTGAATATGTCCGTAAGTACATTACGTGTAATATGAACAGTGTTCGGATGGAAATATTTGACAAACTGACAGATGTGGAGAATCTTATTGAATCACAGTTGCAAAGAAAACAACATAAAATAACTGACTTTTTCCATGTAAATTATAAACCCGGGGGCATGTAACTGCCCTATGTTCTTATAACATACGTGTTTGTAAGCCAGGATTAAGATCTATTTTACAGTATGCGTAACAGACTTTTATTTCATGTATCAATTAATATGGTATAATTTTCCAATTTTTGTACACGTTTTTGAATTAAAATAAAATGTAACATATTGCTATGTTGTGTTATGTGTCATTTATATGTAGCTTAACTTATCGTCAGCATAAAAAGTTTAAAAAGGGTCATTAGTCATCCATTGATTTTAACACTTTGAAATATACGTATAACGAAATACTGCTACAACAAATTTATTTATAGGTCCCAGGAATTTCGTTATAGACAGGTTTTAGAGTATATGTACACCAAACTGGACCTGACTTTGTTTTCACAAAATATCTTTTATAAAGTACAAGTAATAAACGTAGAGTAAAAAAAATTGAAATAATTTTTTTTGGTAAATATAGCTAACGCCCTTTCACGTAATACTCATGAGCTGTCCAGCCAATCTCATTTTAGGATTACCTACAGGTACAACTATTCTCAAACTTGAGAACAATCTTAAAAGTTTCGGATTTGGGACCAATGGCAATGAAAATTAGTTGATACTGACCTTTCAAGTTTGCTTAATATCATTCAGTTGATTGTACAACCACTATACACAATGGTTGCTTCAATATCAACATTATTATGTTATATTAAATAAAATTGTCATATTCTCTCAATTGCTTGGCATACTGATGAGATATTGCTTGACCAAACAATGTCGACATACAATGTAACTGTAGTATGAACAATTTGACTTCTAGTTAGTCAGTAAATGGCAGTATATGTAGATGTTTTAGCAGGATGACAAATATGTAAGGAGGGAAAAAGAATAATTGTGTTGATGAGAAAATGTGTGTATGTTTACATAGATGTGTGTTGTAAGAGTTGAAGATAAATAGTTGTGCATTTGACATGTATCATGTAAATTCTAGATAGAAGTACTTGAAAGTGAAAAGTTACATCATGATTCTTCCAAAAAGCCTGTAATGTCTTCTATCTGTAGATCACAAGTATACTGGAGGTTGACATGTCAAGGCTAGAAAGTAGCAATAGGTATCTGGATATGCATCAGGCTTTATGAATATCTTACAGTCAGCATCAAAAGTCCCTAATTTGGAGGCCGGTACATTAAGGTTCATTCAATCTTTTTTTTTTTTAGCTCACCGTGAGCTATTGTGATCACTCCCCGTCCGTCCGTAAACTTTTCATATTTTTTACTTCTTCTCTGAAACCACTGAAGGGATTTTGATGAAACTAGGCAGGAAGCAAGTGCTCAAGGTCCTTTACCAAGTTTGTAGTTTTCAGCCAGATTGGCCCAGGGATGGATCCAGGGTGGGGCAGATTAGCTCTCAAAAGGTACCCCTCTTTAAAAATCTTCTTCTCCAGAACCTCTGCATGAATTGAAAAACGGATTGTTTCTGAGTTATCTACATAGATGTATGATTCATGTATGTATTTTTCAGAGAAATCGGAATATTGATTTTTGACATGTTTTTGAGGTCTTTTCAGACTTTGTCATTTTCATTAATTTTTGCATGATTGCCTCAATTATCCCCCTTGCATTCACTTTGATGCATTCATTTAATTTGTTTTACTTGTAATTAGATGAAGAAATGTTTTTTGTGCAAGACTTTTGCAAAAGTTTAATTTCTAGAATTTCTTTATGAAGTTTTTAAGACTGCAGCAAAAAAAAAAAAAGAGGGGGGGTGCATTTTTCACACTATCAGCTTTTGTTTCAAAACTACGGATGGAATTTTGATGAAACTTTACAGGAAGCAAGTGCTCAAGGTCCTATACCAAGTTTGTAGTTTTCAGCCAGATTGGCTTAGGGATGGATCAAGGGCATGACAGAATAGGTTGTAACATCCCTTTAATTGCAGTATTGATCAATGACATTGAGACTTCATTGTTGAATAAAGTAATAAACGTTGAGTTCAGCAGTACCATAGAAGCCCAGTAAGTAATGTAAAGGTGAGGATGTGCAGATGTCGTAATAGTCTTACTTGTTTACTGTTGTTGCGTACGATATTCTTAGTTGTTTATAGAGGGAACAACTAGGACAATCTGTCTTAATGGTACAGTATTCAATTTTGAGAAACCTGTAACTAATGTGGTTCCCAAACGACACGTCTTCAAAGTTGTAGCATCCAAATGTTACCAATTACTTAGTATGGTTGTTTCCTCAAGTTGAAATCCTGTAAGGTGGGTCAAAGGTTATAGCTTACGAATAAGTATCATATACAGTCAGTAACTAGCTAATCTCCACTAGTCATATACAGTCAGTAACTAGCTAATCTCCAGTAGTCATATACATTCAGTAACTAGCTAATCTCCACTAGTCATATACAGTCAGTAACTAGCTAATCTCCACTTGTCATATACAGTCAGTAACTAGCTAATCTCCACTTGTCATATACAATCTCCACTTGTCATATACATTTAGTAACTAGCTAATGTCCACTAGTCATATACAGTCAGTAACTAGCTAATCTCCACTAGTCATATACAGTCAGTAACTAGCTAATCTCCACTAGTCATATACAGTCAGTAACTACATGTAGCTAATTTCCACTACTCATATACATT
This sequence comes from Atrina japonica, assembly GCA_030159075.1. Lineage (NCBI taxonomy): Eukaryota > Metazoa > Mollusca > Bivalvia > Pterioida > Pinnidae > Atrina > Atrina japonica. The sequence continues at coordinate 211,265 of BROG01000845.1, forward strand.
CAGTAACTAGCTAATCTCCACTAGTCATAATCTCCACTAGTCATAATCTCCACTAGTCATATACATTCAGTAACTACATGTAGCTAATCTCCACTAGTCATATACATTCAGTAACTAGCTAATCTCCACTAGTCATTTACATTCAGTAACTAGCTAATCTCCACTAGTCATATACATTCAGTAACTAGCTAATCTCCACTAGTCATATACATTCAGTAACTAGCTAATCTCCACTAGTCATATACATTCAGTAACTACATGTAGCTAATCTCCACTAGTCATATACATTCAGTAACTACATGTAGCTAATCTCCACTAGTCATATACATTCAGTAACTAGCTAATCTCCACTAGTTGTCATTTCTACTTGCATGTCATAGATTCAGATTTTTGATGCACTTTAGCTTTAAGTGTAAGTTTTTTTTTTCGTATAAATTGTTCTGTGTGATACAATGTACATATCAAAGTCATGCATGAAAAGGATAAAACAATTTTTTTTTCAAGCTGTACTCTTTAATATATACAAGTACTTTTACTATTAATTTACCCACCCATACAAAAGCAGTACTCTCTTCTTGACATCTATCAAGTAGGCCAAGCCATTTGTACCTTTAGAGATAAATGACTTTTTAAAAAACTAATAGATAATGCCTGTCTCTGTTGCTTACTGAAAGTTGCCTTCCTTTCACCGTTTCAGAAAAGACAGACATCTTCTCATCATCACATAGCCTTCAGCAGGATCAAGCCAGTACCTCTAGCATTTTACCTTCTAGCTTTAGAAAGGAATATTCCCATAGCAACCAAAAAGGAAGTCATGAGAATGTCATTGCAAGAATGAGTCAAGACCAACTTGGTTTCAAATTGACTTTGGTCTGTGGACCACAAATGAAACCGGAAATTCACCACCTCATTCCAAATACAGGAAATGCACGTAGGGTATGTGCATACTGTCGACTGAGGGGAGAAAAATTTGCTAGCGGAAATACAAAACAGACCTACTATAGGTGCAATGTGTGTGATGTTCATCTTTGCAGACCTCAAATGAGAGACTGTTTTTATAATTTCCACATGTTCAAGTTCTCTAAAAATACTTAAGGATGAAGGGTGTTTGTATTGTTTTGTTTCTTTAATTTGGAAAGGGTAGAACATGCAGCATGGTTTTTACATGTGTTAGCATCCAATATATCCAAGTCAGGGAAGACATTTTTTCTATGTTTCAGAACTTAGAGCAACTGTAAAATACAAGCTCAACTTGTAGTTTTTGTTTAGCTGATTGCAATTTTTGTTGGATGTGAATTAAGCACACTTAGTTTATAATTACATCCGTCATTCCTTGGGTACATTAACATTCTCATCCATCATGAACCACTGTATAGTGGAGTGTAGATACCATGAAAACAAACAAATAAATGTTGTTATGTCTATTTCAACTAAAAATTGCCAACAATACGATGCATATACAAGACTATATATATATATATATATATATTCACATGTATATAAGGATGAAGTATATGATAACAAGTATATTATAATATATATATTAGGCTTGTCAAATCGGTCAATTTCCATTAACCGGTTAACCGAGAATGTTTTTCCAAATGGGTACTCAGTTACTATTGTAAGATTGCACTTGCAGACCCAGATATTATTCAAAGTGGCAGGTGTACATATATATTTGCCGGAGGAGGTATATTTTCTTATATCTGGAAAAGCGTTTAATCTTAAAAGTCCTGTGGGTCATTCTATACCTTTCTGACATTACATAAGGAAGGACATTTTTATCTTATCTAAAATACCACATTGGTAGTTTTACTTGTATTAGAATGAAAGTTTCAGCGGGGGTAGTTTTATTAGTATTAGAATGAAAGTTTTAGCGAAGGTAGTTTTATTAGTATTAGAATGAGAGTTTCAGCGAGGGTAGTTTTATTAGTATTAGAATGAAAGTTTCAGCGGGGGTAAGTCAATTCTAGAAGATTTGGAAATATGCTCCCCGATGATATTTCAATGCTTTGTGTTTACTAAATGGGTTTGATATAGGTAACATACATGGATTCAGCAATATATCATTTTATTCAATGAAATGTTTTAATACAACTGTATATACATAAAGTTGCTTTCTTAACCCTTTCAATACTGCAACATCACAGCTGCATAGTGACATTATACACTGTAGCAGTTTTCATTTTCTGCAGTCTACTCACTGTTGCATATTTTCATCATGATGTCGTTTTGTGTGTGCAGTCTGATTTTTAATTTATTGTAGTGGAATGAATATTTTTAGAATATGATCTTATTTAAATAATGTACAAATAGAACTTTTGAATGAAAAACTTGATTAAATCAATACATTCTAAATACATGTACATATTTTATTGTATACACAACTTTCCTTTGCATTTCATATAAAAAATTGCATGTATAAAAATGAAAAAAATGAAAAAGGAGATGAAAATATGTTGTCTTGTGACTTGATAAAATATCCAAATTGTAAGTTGGACCACTATTTTCAGCTGTTAATGTTTTAAATTTAACACTTTGATATAAATTATTTGTTGACACATGTTCCACGAAGGAGGTTTCTGCAGAGCTGCCAACTACTCCGATTTTGGCGGAGTTACTCCAAATTTTTAACCATACATTCTCTCCGATTTTTATTAGATTTCCTCCGATTTTTTTTGGTCAAAATTTTTGTAAGGCGGAATTTTCAACACCGGCTGTATATGTTTAGTGTACCTGAACACGTGATCAGACGGGAAAATTCTAATGGCATCTACACACCTTACACCGTTTTAAGTATTTGGAAATGCTGGGTTCTTCATATTACTAATCGCAAAGGTAAGAGAATATCAAAAGGAGATGAAAGCAAAATGGCATCCAATGTGCCGATCCAAGTATCCCGCCGAAGAAAAAAAAATCATGGCCCACCGACAAAAATTCTTGCCAGAATACTCAACAACTTATCCATGTGTGAAGCAGTCAAGACTTGACGACATGCACGGTTATTGCACTGTGTGCAATGTTGACATAACCGTGTCGCATGGAGAACTATCAAATATTAAACGACACATGGCTTAAAAAAACACAAGGCAAACGTGATTTCAAGTCAAAGCAGAATATCCACCATATTCAGGCCAAACGAAGATGACTCTGTGATCAAAGCCGAGGTTGTTTTCACAAAATTCCTCGTAGAAAACAATTTGCCATTGTCAGTATCAGACACGGCAGGGAGGTTATTTAGGAACATGTTTCCTGATTCAACCATCGCAAAAAAATATGGTTGTGCAAGGTCAAAAATAGCTATTGTGCGATGCTTAGCAGATCAAAATGATGGAGAAATAAGTGGAATCATGAGAGCACAGCCCGACAGTTTAGTGACTGACAGATCAAATGATTACGGCAACGTTAAACTTTATCTGTTAGTCATTAAATACTTCCGACTCCGGCATCATACTCCGTTTTCAGATTTTCAAATGTTGGCAGCTCTGTTTCTGCATTGAAATTGTCGGTAAAATCATTGTCACCACTAACATCTTTTTTGGAATCGATATCTATTTTGGATTCTGTTTATGGAGAAATAGGGTTTACATGTTGTTCATGTGCAGAATCATCATTCAAATTGGATACTAAAAACTCATTTTTAGAGTCGGAATAAGAGTTTAAAACATCTTGGGGATAATCTCGGATGCGTAAGCGGCAGCCATTTTTCAACAAATTTTAGTTACCGATTTCAAAATATTAGCAATTTTATATATGTCGTAACTTGCTTTTTTTCACTGGCATCCATTACATGTACGTGTGATAATACAGACTAAAGTCTCATCTAACTCTCGTTATAATCGTGATTTCCGGTCATGAAGTGAAAGTGAGAAAAACTCGAATTGAAAATGAAACTACTGAAGGATAAACACAGGGCAGTTTACAAAGTTCTCGTAATCAGAGGTTGTATTTCTACCAGGCGACCATGGATGTTATCATGAGAAGAGAACAATAAATTTATCTCTCTGAACGAGATTAAAGACAAAATTATCTTAAAACTAAATTATTATACTTAAAACAGTTCATTACATGTATATATCTCCCAGATATAAAATATAAACAACTCTCGATGTATTTAGCAAACCAAGTGATGCATATAAAGACACTAATTGTTGTATAAACACAATCATTTTTATTTCCAAATAAATTAAAAATGCCAAATACATGTGATTTATAAATTATGTTCAAGTATCCAAGTACTGATTTTAGTATTTGATAATCAGATCATCTGACAAGTACTCGGTTAACCGGTTAACCTTGTTGACAACCCTAATAATTATATATATATATATATATATATATATATATATATATATATATATATATGCCATTGCCAACAGCAGTTACTATGCAGATACGAGACTGTGTATAGACATGCCAATAGTAATTATAATGCAGATACAAGACTGTATATAAAGACATGCCAACAGTTATTATAATACAGATACAAGACAGACTGTATAGACATGCCAGCAGTTATTACAACACAAATACAAGACTGACTGTATAGACATGCCGACAGTTATTATAATACAGATACAAGACTGACTGTATAGACATGCCAACAGTTATTACAACACAAATACAAGACTGACTGTATAGACATGCCAACAGTTATTATAATACAGATACAAGACTGACTGTATAGACATGCCAACAGTTATTATAATACAGATACAAGACTGTGTGTATAGACATGTCAACAGTTATTATAATACAGATACAAGACAGACTGTATAGACATGTCAACAGTTATTATAATACAGATACAAGACTGTGTATATAGACATGCCAACAGTTATTATAATACAGATACAAGACTGTGTATATAGACATACCAACAGTTATTATAATACAGATACAAGACTGTGTGTATAGACATGTCAACAGTTATTATAATACAGATACAAGACTGTGTATATAGACATGCCAACAGTTATTATAATACAGATACAAGACTGACTGTATAGACATGCTAACAGTTATTATAATACAGATACAAGACTGTGTGTATAGACATGTCAACAGTTATTATAATACAGATACAAGACAGACTGTATAGACATGCAGTTATTATAAACAGTTATTATAGTACAGATACAAGACAGACTGTATAGACATGCCAACAGTTATTATAGTACAGATACAAGACTGACTGTATAGACATGCCAACAGTTATTATAATACAGATACAAGACTGACTGTATAGACATGCCAACAGTTATTATAATACAGATACAAGACTGACTGTATAGACATGCCAACAGTTATTATAATACAGATACAAGACTGACTGTATAGACATGTCAACAGTTATTATAATACAGATACAAGACTGACTGTATAGACATGTCAACAGTTATTATAATACAGATACAAGGCAGACTGTATAGACATGCCAACAGTTATTATAATACAGATACAAGACAGACTGTATAGACATGCCAACAGTTATTATAATACAGATACAAGACTGACTGTATAGACATGTCAACAGTTATTATAATACAGATACAAGACAGACTGTATAGACATGCCAACAGTTATTATAATACAGATACAAGACTGACTGTATAGACATGCCAACAGTTATTATAATACAGATACAAGACAAACTGTATAGACATGCCAACAGTTATTATGATACAGATACAAGACAGACTGTATAGACATGCCAACAGTTATTATAATACAGATACAAGACTGACTGTATAGACATGCCAACAGTTATTATAATACAGATACAAGACTGTGTGTATAGACATGCCAACAGTTATTATAATACAGATGCAAGACTGACTGTATAGACATACCAACAGTTATTATAATACAGATACAAGACTGACTGTATAGACATACCAACAGTTATTATAATACAGATACAAGACTGACTGTATAGACATGCCAACAGTTATTATAATACAGATACAAGACTGTGTGTGTAGACATACCAACAGTTATTATAATACAGATACAAGACAGACTGTATAGACATGCCAACAGTTATTATAATACAGATACAAGACTGACTGTATAGACATGCCAACAGTTATTATAATACAGATACAAGACTGACTGTATAGACATGCCAACAGTTATTATAATACAGATGCAAGACTGACTGTATAGACATACCAACAGTTATTATAATACAGATACAAGACTGACTGTATAGACATACCAACAGTTATTATAATACAGATACAAGACTGACTGTATAGACATGCCAACAGTTATTATAATACAGATACAAGACTGTGTGTGTAGACATACCAACAGGTATTATAATACAGATACAAGACAGACTGTATAGACATACCAACAGTTATTATAATACAGATACAAGACAGACTGTATAGACATGTCAACAGTTATTATAATACAGATACAAGACAGACTGTATAGACATGCCAACAGTTATTATAATACAGATACAAGACTGACTGTATAGACATGCCAACAGTAATGTCCAATTCACATACGATTGTAGGGCAGAGCAATTTTTTTATTATCAATCAAATGATTTTTCTCACTTTTTGGTTATGACAAGCTATACAGGAAAAGCATGACTGTCTTATTACTTTCTGATTATCTTTGTAAATGTCTACAAGATGTGCTAGAAGAGTGATTGGTGCTAACAAAGATTTAGACCCACTGAGTAACAAACTGTACCTTATGGACTCTGAAATAAATCAGCAGTACGTGATTACGAGATGTCCAGGGCAATTTATAGTCATGTATTTACTGGGTACAATTTGACCAGACAACATCTAGTAGATTGAGTTCATTTAAAACACATTATAAAACAAAGACTGCATGCCTATGATTTTCCCTACATTAGGTTACTATGTAGGTTTTTATGTCCATTTTTATTTTTTATGTTCTAGTGCAATTCCACAAGAAAACCAAGAAACTGAATTCATCATTTTATTTATAATAAAACATGAAAATCTTTACTTCTAATATAGATCTAGAATCAACAAGACAACATCGTTCATCACTTTACGGGTACTTCCGGAAATATAAGTTATAGAAGGGATACCAAACCCGACTTTCATTTGAATTTTGGAAATTAAAAAGTAATAATGAAAGTACTAATGATAGTTATATAAAATGATTTATTTACACAAATGTTTATGTAAATCTTACATATGATAAAGTACTTTAATACTTGAAATGGATAAAATAGATATGATTTTCAAATAAATAAATTTGAGGCATCAATTAGTAGGCTGCATGTATTCAGTAACTTTTCAGTTTTTCATCTATATTTCTAAAAACATGTAATTGTATAACAGTTTATAGATTTTTAATATAAATTTTCCATATGATTTCAAATGTTGTTAAAACAACTATATTTTATTTAATTTCTTATAAACCTTTAATCTATAGTACATGTATGTATACAATAATTATATATTGAAAATTAAGGGAACTGTGAGGGTTCAAGAACAAAATCGGTATATCACAATGGTGTTACAGTAACGTATAAAAATGGCGCTGAAGTTTTGTTTCACACATCAGTACAGGAAAAATTATTCACTTTCCCGACATGTACTCTTGATATTTTCCATATAGGGATGTCTGTAATTATCAACAAAAGTGCACATTTGACATTCACTTTAATTCTGTTCGAATTGAAGTGGACTGCAAATGGACTCCTAATTTTGTAGTTGTGGGAGTTCATGGACTCCTCATTTGAAAATCCCAGGGAAAACCCTGGTATCGTAATTGTATTGTATCATCAGGTGCGAATCGCAATACGTATCGTATCATCATTACAGTGTATTGTTGCAGTGCTATTGGTGTTACATGGGCTTTATATCATAACAGGGGAGACGGTATTGTTTTGGTTTTTAATAGAATTCAATCTTCCACTTATCTTGGTAGAGCTATAGTACATTTCCATTGTTTTATATAATTTTTAAAATATTTGTTATGACTATAATTATGATCTAGTACCATCTACTACACATACATCTTTTTTTTTTATGAAGCATTATATCTTGTTATGGATGACTTGTACAGCAATGTTGACTCCTGTAAATCCTACGATTGTTTTATTTTCATGTATGAATTATTGTGTGTGGATATATATATATATCTATATATATATATATATATATATATATATATATATATATATCTTTTTAATTTTCTCTGATGTTTTGTTGATATTCAAACCTATGTGTAATAAATCTGATCTACTTTTAAGTTGTTTTTGTTTGTTTTGTGTGTGTGTGTGTGTGTATAATAAATATTTGTTAATCCGTTTTGAGTACTTTGGGAGAATGATTAAAAGAAGGTTTATATCATGAAAGTCTTGAAATACCTGGTTTTAAATGTCCATTTCCTATAGAAAGTGTATTTTACATAAGGTCAATAGAAATTTCATGCAAGTTGAATGTTTGTTGGGCTTTGAAGGGTTGGTGATATTGTCTTAGATATGCGGTATCCAGTTTCTCTCCCTTATGATAAAAGATTGGCTGTGACCAACTGAAAACCTGTTGGTGTGCCATTAAACTGTTGGGTTCTACTAATCAGAGCTCGGTACAGTACCTTGAGTGTCCTAGGGATGTTTAAATATTTGACGGTAAATCTATATTAGCTTTATTTTATATGAACTCTTATGTCTGCATCTAACCAACTACAAAAATAAAACACTTTCACTCTATGTGCTGTAAAGAACAATTCCCTGATTACCATTTGTGTGTTTTTTACAAATATGATGTCCTAAACCAAAGCACAAGCAAACGCTTAACACAGAAAAAAATTGGAATAGACTTTGGCATATGCCTACATTAGTCAGTCGAAAAAGACATTTTTAATTAACAGTTAAAGTAAGGATTGGGACTTTCAAATTCTGATGTTTTCTCAGGTCTTTGATTGTCATATTATGTATTTGGATTTTCATTATTTTTACAGCCATAGGGCTCTCATTCTTGATCATATGGAAGAGGGCTAAAATTTATACAGTACCAAACTGATGCAATTACATGATGCTCTTCTATTGACTACTGATTCCACATCATTGGTTTTCCTGACTCCACACCCTTGGTTGTCCCTGACTCCACATCCTTGGTTTTCTTTGATTCCAATTCTTGGTTTTCTTTGATTCCAATTCTTGGTTGTCCTTGACTCCATATCCTTGGTTATATCCTTGATCTCCCTTGACTCCTCATCCTTGGTTGTCTTGATTCCAATTCTTGGTCACCCTTGACTTGTTATCCTTGGTTACACTTGACACCTCATCCTTGGTTACCCTTGACTCCATATCCTTGGTTGCCCTTGATTCCATAACCTTGGTTTCCCTTGACTCCATATCCTTGCTTGTCCTTGACTCCTCATCCTTGCTTTTCCTTTACATCTTGTCCTTTAGGGCCATTGACTCCTCATCTTTGGGTACCCTTAACTTCACATCCTTAGTTTCCATTGATTCCTCATTCTTAATTGACCAAGTCCTTTACATCTCATCCTTGATAGCCATTGACTCCTCATCCTTGGTTACCCTTGACTTCACATCCTTAGTTTCCATTTATTCCTCATTCTTGATTGACCAGCTCCTTTACATCTCATCCTTGATAGCCATTGACTCCTCATCCTTGGTTACCCTTGACTTCACATCCTTAGTTTCCATTTATTCCTCATTCTTGATTGACCAGCTCCTTTACATCTCATCCTTGATAGCCATTGACTCCTCATCCTTGGTTACCTTTGACTTCACATCTTTCATTTCCATTGATTCCTCTTTCTTGATTGACCAACTCCTTTACATCTCATCTTTGATAGCCATAGACTCCTCATCCTTGATTTCCCTTGACTCCATTTTTTTGGTTGCCCTTGACTCCACATCCTTAATTTCCATTGATTACTCATTCCTGATTGACAGATTGAAGTTATCAATACATTGAACCTTGCCAGCTATTTGAGACATTCTATATAATTCTTGCTACAACTTTGTACATTCAGCATTAATTTGTTTCAGAGTCACCATCTGTATCAACATTCCAGAATGTTGTCCAACACTCCTCATCAAGCACTAGCAGTCCAAATCCAATCCCAGGGAGTTTGTCCAGGTTTCCGTATCAAAGTGACCTATTACCACCTAGTACATATTACTCGGGCATCCATACACAATATGAACAATGTCATTTTGGGGAGCATCGTGTAGTTCCAAATGGAGATGGTTCACAAAGGGAGTGTGCCTATTGTAAAATTCACGGAGAAAGATTTGCATGTGGAATAAGAAGGAGATCGTATTACAAATGTTCCACTTGTGGTGTCTCCCTTTGCAGACCACAAATTCGAGACTGTTTCATTAAGTTTCATCAAGGACCAAAAAATCAATAGAACTAATCACAATGGAACTGAATTGTTATATTAATTCAACTCTTTCAAATTTTATCATTTAGCATAGTTGATAACAAACTTTTTGAAGTTTTCATTTTGATGATTTTTTTTTGGGGGGGGGGGTATAAGCAGTGTAAATAAAGACAGCATAAATATAAGAAATGATAATATAGACATGGTGAATAGAGCCAGAGTGAATATAGACACTGAATGAAGCCAGTGTGAATATACACACTGAATAGGTGTGAATATATACACTGAATAAAGCCAATATGAATATTTACACTGAATGAAGCCAGTGTGAATATAGATACTGATTAAAGCTAGTACAAATATAGACATTGTGAATAGAGCCAATGTGAATATAGACTCTGAATAGAGCCAGTGTGAATATATACACTGAATAGAGCCAGTGTGAATATATACACTGAATAAAGGAGTTGTGAATATAGAAACTGAATAAAGCCAGTGTGAATATAGACACTGATTAAAACTAGTACAAATATAAACATTTGAATAGAGCCAATGTGAATATATACACTGAATAGAGCCAGTGTGAATATAGACTCTGGGTAGAGCTAGTGTGAATATAGACTCTGAATAGAGCTAGTGTGAATATAGACACTGAATAAAGCCAGTGTGAATATTGACACTGGTTAAAGCTAGTACAAATATAGACATTGTAAATAGAGCCAATGTCAATATAGACACTGAATATGAATAGAGCCAGTGTGAATATAGACTCTGGATATAGCCAGTGTGAATATAGACACTGATTAAAGCTAGTACAAATATAGACATTGTGAATAGAGCCAGTGTGAAAAATATACACTGAATAGAGCCAATATGAATATAGACACTGAATATAGCCAATGTGAATCAGACTGATAATAGACAATGTGAATATAGACTGTATACAGTAGACATTCAAAACAAATCAATGTTGTATTGTTTTTATGTTGACTTTCATCTGAAAACTTACATTAATTTAAAGATGTTACAGCCAAGACTTGAGATATTGTCAGGAGATTTGGTTTTATGATCATTAGGAATTATGATGGTATCTATGTTTTTGAAATCCAGTTTGTTCTAATAAAAGTTTAATTAAAGTAAGTTTGAGTAGATGTAATCATTTGCACAACCTCCAATAAACATAATAATTATGCTCCCGAAAAATTTATCCAAGCTCATATCTCTTAAACTGTTAATCAGATTTTTATCATGTTTCAAACAAATGTTCCTTGGGATCGGGGCTTTCTTACAAAAGTCACTCAAGATAATTTCTAAAAGGTCAAGGTCATTCAGCACATATCCCTTAGATATAGGGAAAAGCCTGATATTTCTTGAGCCATTCATCAAAATGTTATCATATTTTACACACATGTTCCTTGAGACAGGGGCTTTCAGACAATGGTCACTCTCTAAGTCATTTCTGAAAAGGTCAAGGTCACTCAGCACAGATTCCAAAAATATTGGGAAAAGCCTTTTATTTCCTTGACATGATATCTCTTAAACCTTTCATCAGAATCTTATCATATTTCACACAAATGTTCCTTGGGACAGGGACATTCCGACAAAGGTCACTCAAGGTAATTTCTGGAAGGTCAAGGTTACTCAGAACATATCATTAAAATATTGGGAAGGTCTCGGGCAGTATCCAGCAGTTTTACTTATATTCTTGGTTTTCTCAAAGGATGTGTTTGACTTGGACATGTGAGTCAATATTGATCCTACTGTTTGAGCAGCTTTCAATATTTCACTCTAGTCTTAACAAAGTCTAGTCTTACAAAACTTAAAGTAAACAGTCAGTTTTTGCTCAACTTGGACATTTAAGCTTTTATGGATGTACGTATCCTGCAGGATTCTAATAAACATGTCAGTTTTTAGGTCACTGGAGCCAAAGAACTCAATGTGACCTATTGAGATTATATTTTGTCTGTCGTTATCTACTGTACATTTAAATATTACATATTTTCGACTTGTTCTCAAGATAGTTTGGTTAACCTTTCATTTATTGCACCAAACTGGTTAGTTTCAAACTAGTTGATGGAAATGGACCAAAGTACCTCTGGAGGTGGCTTTAGTGGTTTACTTGCATAGAGTCCTTTGTCTTTGATTCATTATTTGGGAAGTGAGGGCATTCGTATCATAACAGGTGGTCTGAGCCCATTTGTTTATAAATTATGATTTTATCATGGGGATTTTGGAATTATGTTTGATATTCCCATGTTAAATCTGAATATTACATGCTTGTGAACTGTATATTAGCCAGCAAAATGTCCAGATAGAGTAAATGTACTTTGTTGATAATAATATTTATTTTCGAAATGCAGATGAGTTATACTCAAACTTCACATGTTTGTTACATGTGACTGTAGTTAGACAATGATGACTGATTTAGCAAACTTGCCTTTTATATTGGTTGTTGGGACTTGTTTCTATTTTGAAAACTGAACAAATATGGCTACCAATAGAAGTAAAACACTGGGGATATTTAAAAAACAATAGTTATTTTTTTATTTAATTAAATTGGTTTAAAAGTTGAGATGACAGCTTTAAGCCTCTATATTTCATGGTTGATTGACATTTATGTCAATATGATGTATAATTACAGTTAGTTTGTCCACTTAGCAGATTTTATATGCAATGCTTTTTGATTGCGGTAAATTTATGTGCAAATAAGGAAATGATTATAGCTATTTTTTCAGTGACTAAAATCTTAAAAGAAAATTTTACTTTTGACTACCACTTTGGTGTACAAATATTATATTGTGAAATCTGAATACACTGTACAATCCCATACTGCCTTGGTATCTAATGATATTTCTCTTGTTGCAGATTCTTCACTTTTTATTAGCCTCCACATAAAGAATAGAAGGTTATATCAATAGTTCACAACTAATTTTGAGAATACTTTTTCCTTATTGCACAAATCCCATGTGAACCTTCACAGTATCCAATCCTCTGATAGACCCTTTCTTGATAACTGCATTCCTACTAATTGCACCTGGGCACTTCCGCGTGAAATTTCACAACCCTACACAAATTATAACCAATGAAATACAAATTGTACATACAAAATAATTTGTCTTTCATTTGGTACTATTTGTCTTGGGCATGTTATGCCTTGAAACCACTTGGAAGTGTTTGTGCACAGGTGAGATTAGTAGAACAGCAGCATCTTGAAAGGGTCTATGTAATTTTAAAAGCATGTGTACATTATTTTTATAGGTGTGCTAATATTAGTATATTGATATGGTCTTACTTTGAAAGTGCTGAATTTAAAATGAGTGTAGCTGTCAGGGCATTGACTTAGCAATATGAAATCATTTTACAGTAATATAATGACGGTCACTAAACAAAATGTAAAACAATTAAATATGCCATTGTGACTCCAGTCCATACAAATAGTTTCACATTGGTTGTGGTTACATATATCAGTCTCCACTTGCTAGTATCATAGATTGACAGATTAGAGAGAAGTCTTATTGGCTGTTTTTATAAATTTCTGGTTGGTTGTAAATACTCCTCTGATTGGTTGTAAATATTCCTCTCTGATTAGATTATAGTATGAGGCTCTGGTTTGTTGTATGTGTAATTATCTCCAATTGGCTGCTAGGTCTGATTTCTGATTGCCTAATAAATAATAGCATGCATATACATTGTTGATACTGTGTATATTTTGTGTTTAATGTATGTGTTATGTTTCTGATGTACAATTCACCCCCGATCTATCACCCCGTTATAACACCAAATTTGAATATCACTATCATTTCTTGAAAAACAAATTTCCTCCTCTTCAATTCCCCTGTTATAATGCCAAAGCTACATAACACCATCCACTACCAATTCTCCAGTACAAAAAGGTCATTTATGTATGTTGAACTCCACAACCATATTGTTGGAGCAGATAAATAATTGGGTGTAAGAACAGGTTTGTCCTGTACAGTCTTGAAATGGCTACCTCTAAATAAGGATAAACCGTTATTTATCGCCAAACCAGTTCATACCACCAAAATTAAGGAACACAAAGGTGGCAGTGTGTAAGGATGGAATGTTATATATGTGTTTGTGTCTGCATGGTAACACAGTTATATGTTTGTTGTACATGATAGCCAACCCAGTTAGCTGATTTAGAGGTCATATAATGAGGACAATAGTAATCAAATGTGTTTCCTTTCAGAGGAGGCATTGGATACACTTAGTAGACCACCACACTCTGATGGTACAAGACTTTACATAACTCCAGGTTTAAACCAGAATCCAAGTTATCAGTCCAGAAGTGGATATTATCACACAAATACCAGACCCAAGGAATATGCATCCACTGATGAAGATACTCATCGGCTTGTTTCTGATTCCAAGTCAGCAAGGACATGTATACATTGTAAAATGAGTGGCACTCGTTTTGCATGTGGAAACATTATGAAAACCTATTTTCGCTGTAGTCTGTGTAATATACCACTGTGTAAACCAAACAAGAGAAATTGTTTTATTCAGTATCACCAGAAAAGATTTGGGAATTCGGTCATAGTTGACATAGATCAAAATTTGCAAAAATTATGATATTATATATTATGCTTAATCTCCCTGACACCTCCCTCTCCCAGCACAATGGGGAGACATTTCAAGGTAACAGTGACCCATGGTCACAAAATCCTGCCTGGAATACAAGTTTCCAACCCTTGTTATTTCCATTAGTTATTGGTTGTGACCTGATGCTGTGCCTTCATCTTGACACTGGGTCATATTTTCAAGGTATTACAGGTATTGTTTGCATAATATTTTCCTTCACAAAACTATTGTTTAAATGAGAATTTTTTTCGGATACAGATTTGTGTTAATTTGAACATGTGGAAGGAATATGATTTATATTATTTATACAATGTATGTAGGTGAACCAAGTGTTTGCCAGAAATAGCTGGCAACATACCGTAGAACATATGATATCAAAAATTAAACTCCTATGACATGTCATTATTTGGGGAGCTGAAATCATAATGAACCTTCAGGTCCATATTAATACAAGAATTTTTAAGGACTGTGCACTAGTGTCTGCTAAATATATGCAAAGGGCTGCACTAGTTTGCAAGATAAACTTAATTATAATGTCATTGGAATGTATTGTTACTAGACATTCCTACCTTTCTTCAAGGAGAGTTTTAACAGTAAGGAATCAGTTTTAGGTTACTTACTGTTTGATTCAGACTGATTTATAATCATGTGCTTTATACAGCCCTAACAAATCAGATGGATTGGTTAGAATCATTCGTGTGAAGTCTTGTCTAATGTTTCAGAGGAATGGACGAGTTACATACAAGATTTTCTCTGTAGACAAATTTCTGCTCAATTTGAAATCAGTTTATGCAAGAAACTATATCTTTTTTTGTAATGAGAAGAATGTTTGTAGGTATCAGACAAGAGTTTAGCTCTGATCATTTGATAAATGTCCTTAAATAGAGACTTAATATGAAAATGCATAGTGATGGGCACAAATGTACAGACCTCATTACATCAGAATTTGTGTAGATGTGCAAAGATGTATGCAAAAATTGTATTGAATTATCTGAGGACCATTGTAACAAAGTTTCACGGTCATTGGGTCAAACTTGTAGATTAAAAAAAGTTTTAATTCAATACTTTTATCTGTACTTAATATCATTATGTAACCATGATTAAATAATTACAATAAAAATATTTTCATCTAGTAATTGTCTGCGTTAAGTTTGTAAACTATATACAATGTACTTTAATAGTGCAATAGTCTCTCTCTCTCTCTCTCTCTCTCTCTCTCTCTCTCTCTCTCTCTCTCTCTCTCTCTCTCTCTCACACACACACACACACACATACATACATACATACACATAGGCGTCGGAACCGGGGCGGGGGGGGGGGGGCTTAGCCCCCCCCCCCCCTTTTTTTTTTTTGCAAAGATAGACATAGGTGTTGAAAATTGGGGCTTAGCCCCCAGGTTTTTCTGGCGTGTGTGTGTTTTAAGTTGGTTTAGTGCCCCCCCCCCCCCCACTTTCAATTTGCTTCCGACGCCAATGCATACATACATACATACATACATATACATAACATTGATTATATGCTTAAATCATATAACCCATATTTTATTACATTTTAGACATACTCAAAAATACTGTATACCTGGAAATTTTCGCCCATTTACTTTTTGCTTTTTTCACCCTTAGATGAGCTGGCAGATTTTAAATGGAAGCGTAATTTTCAAGGTAAATAGTTCAGGCACGGACATATATGTCAACCGTGAGCCTGTGGTGATTAAAGGGGAATTTAAGACGGGTTGAATATGTTTTCCGTCGTGAAAGGGCGAACATTTCCAGGTAAACAGTATGTTAGTTGCGTGACCTACAAGAGATTTTATTTTACAATTTCCCAGTGGTAATATTGTACATAATCAGGGATACATGTCTCCGATGTGATTAATTGATAGTTCAAATTAAGAATATGCTTTCATTGCCCTGTCCAAAGTTGAAAACATACCTTCTCTGTATGAAGAACTGTGCTTGCAATACAATGAATACATAGAACAAACTTATTTTCACTTTATATTTCAATAAGCCAAAAGTAAACCCTGACATGCACTTACGCAGAAGTTAATCTCAGTCCAAACAAAAAATGAAATACAGTACTTAAAAGGCTAAAGTTTTGCTGATATGTAAAATTTAATGTGACATTGTCGGAGTTTTTGTCTAGCATTTGATGTTTGGGTTGTTGTCTGTGAATCATTTGATGTCAGGATTGTTGTCTGTAAAGCATTTTATGTTTGGGTTGCTGTCTGTGAGGCATTTGATGTCAAGATAGTTGTCTGAAGCATTTAATATCAGAGTTGTTTTCGAGCATTTTATGTCTGGATTGTTGTCTGATGTATTTGATGTCTGGGTTGTTGTCTGTGAATCATTTGATGTCTGGATTGTTGTCTGTGAATCATTTGATGTTTGAGTTGATGTCTGTGTGGGTTGATATCGGTGAAGTATTTGATGTCAAGATTGCTGCCTGTGAAGCATTTAATATTCAAAATGCTGTCTGTGAAGCATTTGATGTCAAGATAGTTGTCTGAAGCATTTAGTATCAGAGTTGTTTTCCAGGTTATGATGTCTGGGTTGTTGTCTAATGTATTTGATGTCTTGGTTGTTGTCTGTGAAGCATTTGATGTCTAGGTTGTCTATGAAGTATTTGATGCCTGGGTTCTTGCCTGTGAAGCATTTGCTATATAGGTTGTTGTCTGTGAAGCATTTTATGTCTGGGCTGTTGCCTGTGAAGCATTTGCTATCTGGGTTGTTGTCTGTCAAGCATTTGATGATGTCTGGGTTGTCTGTGAAGTATTTGATGTCCTGGTTGTTGTTTATGAAGTATTTGCTGTTTGGGTTCTTGCCTGTGAAGCATTTGATATTTTTAATTTTGTTATCTGTGAAGCATTTGATGTTTTTATTGTCAGTGAAGCATTTGACATGAGGCAGTTGATGTCAGGATTGTTGCCTGTAGAATATTTTATTTCAGTGATGTTGTCTGTCAAGCATTTGATGTCAGGAATGTTTTCTATAGCATTTGATACCATGGTTGTTATTTGAAATATTTGGTATCAGGGTTCTTGTCTGTAAAGCATTTGATGTCAAGAGTAGTTGTGTGTGAAGCGTTTTTGTTAAGATTTTTGTTTGTGAAGCATTTGATGTCTGGGTTATTTTAGGTAAAGCATTTGATTTCAAGGTGGTTGTTTTTTCCAAGCATTTGATGTAAGGGCTGGTGTCTGTAAAGCTTATGATGTTTCTTTGGTGGTCTGTGAAGTGATGTCAGAGTAGATGTTTGTGAAGCATTTGGTGTCAAAGTTGTTGTCTGTGAAGTATTTGATATTTAGGAAGTTGTCTTTGAGGCAGTTGTTGTCTGTGAAAAATATGATGACAGTGATGTTGTCTGTAAAGCATTTGATGTTAAGAATGGTTTCTATAGCATTTGGTATCATGGTTGTTAAGTGAAGTATTTGGTATCAGGATTCTTGTCTGTATAGCATTTATTTCGGGGTTCTTGCCTGTGGACCATTTGATATCAGATTACTTGTCTGTGAAGCATTTAATGTCAGGGTTCTTGCCTGTGAGCCATTTGATGTCAGGGTTCTTGTCAGACTTTTTATGTCTGGGTTCTTGTCTTAGAAGTATTTAATGTCTGGGTTGTTTTCTGTGAAGACTTTTGTGTCAGTGTTATTATCTGTGAAGCATTTGGTGTCAGGGATCTTGTCTGTGAAGTATATGATGTCAGAGCTGTTTGTAAAGAATTTGATGTCTGAAGCATTTGATGTCAGGGATGTTGCATGTGAAGCATTGATGTCAGGGATGTTGCATGTAAATCATTTGATAACAGGACTGTTGTCTGACATTTGATGTCATTGTAGTTTCAGTGAAGCATTTGATAACATGGTTGTTTTCTGTGGCATTTGATGATAGTGTTGGTGTCTGTGTTAAAGCTGTCGTAATCGTGGATTCCCAGTCTGTACATATAAATTCGCTGACAATGTTCATGTATTGATTAGTGCATTTAGATTGGCTCATCTGTATTTTCTAATGAGAATGAATCAAATGTCAACTTCATGCCTAAAATACTGGACAGAAATAGTCTGCATGCACCGTCCACTGTTAATGTTAATCCACTTCACAAATAGTTGTCCTCAATGCATTACAGATATTTTATCTAGGTGTTACATTAAATTTTACATTTCTGGAATTTGAAAACTACTGTGTACAGGGAAATTTTGGCCCCGTTTTTATTTTCGCCCCTTTCGCCCTAATAGTGGGCGAATTTTAAACGGTAAGCTGATATATATATATATATTAATAGTTGCAGAGAGTATACATTATATATTTCATTTTTAACAACACATAGATTGTTTGGTGTAGTCATATAGAAAGGCGACATAAACAAGTATTGTTAAATAAAACATCGCAATGAAGTCAAATTAAATCATATTGTAAATTAGAATTGTAATGGGTCTGGGCGAAACCGTTTTCTGGTGTAGTAGAGTGAAAATAATCTGTATACAGTATTTTTGTATATAATTCCCTGAATTGTAAAACTTTAATGTAACATTAAGTTGGTAAAGTTTGAGATATGCAACTACCATATGTTTACAATGGCTGAAGTCACGCTGTGTGTGTGTGTGTGTGTGTGTGTGTGTGTGTGTGTGTGTGTGTGTGTGTGTGTGTGTGTGTGTGTGTGTGTGTTGAAACTGTTGATTTGCAGATCGTTAAAACATAAGAATGACATATCTTGCTTACGTGTACAAATGCAAATGTTGATAGCACTCACTTATTTTCTTTCAGACCTGTTAACGAGAAACCCTTTTCTGATGGATGACCCTTTGTTCCAATCTATCTACTGCAATGAAATCAATGGACATCGATTAGTTAACATTTTCGGAAATAAACGTAAATATTGCGTTTATTGCCAGAGTAAAAAGAATAAGACCACTAGGGGTTGGAGAGTTCAGACAACATCCATGTGCGATACGTGTAATGTTCCACTTTGTCGGGGAGTCCGTGCATGTTTCCAACGGTATCATTCAGAGATTGTAGGTCTCCCTGAGAAAGGACCTGGACCACCGTATCCCAGAGACCAAGGGGAACCAGACAAACATTACTGAGAACTTAAATTTCTGTCAAAACTATTACAGATTTAAAGACTTGATGAATATGCTATAAAACCACAAATAAATATTTCATCGGTGTGTCATTTAACTTATGTAGAAGACAGATTTACGTGTAATATTACAAGTGTTTTAGTATTCCTTGTCGTGTCATATTGTAAAATGCGACGGTTGGCGGGTCTGTTTTGGAGTAATTGTATATTGACGTGTACATAGAAAGATAGATGCTAAAGAGAAGTGAAGTGATAATGTACATTGTAACCTACCAGTGATATAGTGGTAATTATGTTATGTAATAACCTACTATGATTTTTACTCGGTGTAGTAGTTAAGTGTCTGTATTTTACTTGATGCCTTTGCATGAGGAAATATTTTCCTTTCTAAGGATTCAACTTTTACGGAATTAAATATTTTGGTGAAAATGAAATTCAGTTTAGTTTTGATAATCTTTGAATAAAATATTATTTGTAACAGTTTCATCACTTTGTAATTTGTTATTAGCTATTTTAAATATAGTAAACTGGATTGAAACACACTTAAAGGCGTAGTATCTCTCAATATCGTAACTATTTTCACCATTGAAAACCTCAAAATATTGTAAAATGTTGATATTTATAACAAAATGTTTAAAATTGTTTAATATAAATTCCGATTTTACCGAATTTAAAGCTAAACCAAAGGTTTGATACACAGATGAACACTATGCCTTTAACATATGTAGCAAAATCAGCATGTATCTTTCAGCATTTTTCATGTTTAGCCTATACTCAATCTACGAGAATGAAATAATTCCACATTCCTTGAGAAAACAAAAATAGAATATCTAGAGAAAACAAGCTAATATGGCCAGAAGTTAGATAAAAAATACCAGTGCTTTTCAGCAAATAGCGCATAAAATTATATTCTATTTTGAATAAGTACCTATATGTATTTTTATTTAAACCGGGTCTATTAAATATACAGATATATTATTTATGTGTTGTATCATATATTATATCACCTTACAAATATGTCTTTTATAGTCAATATTTATGATTATCAACTTCATCACGATCAAAGATTGATAATGAGCATAAAAAATGATGAAATCCAATTGGATAATCAACCAGTTACTAATTACATGTGTCATTTGAAAAAAAAAAACAAATCATAATGTATGATTATAATTAATTCTGTTTCTGACTGCTTCATACGGACATTTTGTTTTTGAATCGGGATCGAATTTCTGCTACCCTTGCCTTTATAGACAGGGGTTTTATAATATACCATATATTACTTAAGTATAATTTGTTCTTATCAGTGACGGTATGTTTCTATATTTAAATTTGTCAGTGTTATAATGTCTGTAGTTTGATGAAGTTTTCGTTTGATTTTTATGTTTGTAGTTTTATTACCAGTGCATGGTTCATGTTTTGCAATGAAATAAAATTTTGGTGTGGAATTTGATTTATTGTGTCATTATTGATAGACATTTTATCATAGAGACCTTTTATCAAGTTAAATTGGTTCTGAATCTGTGACTGTGGAAATGTGTCATTTAGCTGTTCAAAGTTGCTGGACTGAATGTTGAATAATAGACTCGAATAGTATACCATGGTAATAATAGGACACGCCTTCCATACATCATATTTACATAAAGTTCTCATGTACAACTTACAGATAAAAGAAATATTTTTTCACAATGAAACATGTCGTTGAAGTTATTGACTTCTGTTTCTTGTATAGGTATTTCCTGGTAGGAGTACTTATTGTCCCGACTGGTATTGTTGTTGTTTGACAGAATCCATTCAGGGTTGGAATGAAATAGGTATGTTGGAATATCCTCCTTTGAGAAACTGTGTAACAAAATGTTGTTTTGGTTCTGTTCTGAAATGAAATTTGGACATCATTTTGAACTGTTCATTCAGTATTGGGATTTATTTTATTCTCTTCCACTTATTAAGTGAAACCGTATGTTTATTCAGGTTCTATGTGCAAAGTGAGGGGAATAGACGCACTGATGTACGTATTGCAACACATTAAACAACTTATCCAGAAAAGGTTTATGTATTTTGACGAAGCTCGGCAGGGATGAAGTAATTGTGGTTACTAAAAGTGTGCCCGTGGTTTGGTAAAATATACCATGGTGGGGCCTCTCGCTTGGCGCACTCCTTATTTAGATCCAATGTCCACAAGAAACCAAATATGTTAGTTTGTCATTTTGCTTGTATGTGTATTTTAACAAGCATATTCTTCTTGGTCACTTCTTCACATGGTTGATGGTGCCCTGGTGAGTAATAAGCCCCATTTGAGCCTTTCGTTCATTTAGAGATGAATGACATTGTTATTTGTCGATAAAAACTAATGAAAGTAGTAATGTTTATCTTGCTCCAAATATATTTTATAATATCAGTAATATAAACGATTTTCCGAGACTATTTTGGGGTCCGTTGCGGCTTACAAGACCCAAAATTGCTTGTATTTTCCGCCAAAATAAGTAAAAATCCCCAATAAGGAAATTCAAAGTAAAGAATAAAGAATTTTTAAACAAATGCCTCATAAAAAGTTTTCTGTTATTTAAAACTATATTTTCCCAATTTTTCGGACCCTGGACCCGGAATTTCGGAAGTAGGAAAAGCAACGATCGGAGATCTGTCGTTTTTTGTTTTTTTTCATTATAAAAATTATTGTACTTCATTAAACAACAGAAAAGCAGGGATCTGTTATTAATTGTATTTCATTAAACAACAGAAAAACAGGGGTCTGTTGTTAAATGTATTTTATTAAACAGCAGGAAAATGGAGGTTTGTCGTTATTCTAGCTCATTAAACAACAGGAAAATGGAGGTCTGTCGTTATTGTAGTACATCAATCAACAGAGGTCTGTCGTTGTAATGGTAGATTTGTTAAACAGATGTCGGGTATTGCTTTGTATACAGACGTCATTACGTTTATCTGTCTGTATTGCCAATGATATTAAAAGATGACTGTTGCAACCGATACCATTGTCACTTCAGAAAAACGCATCATTTCTTTATTTTTCTCTTTTCTTGGAATCTTGTAACATAATTACGTCATACAACCTGACTTGATCCACTTTAAGAATGGATTGGCCAATAACTAATTTACTGTCCGACAACTAACGGAAAATTATTGAAACACTTTAAATGTTTTATTAATATGTTATGCATTAATAATATAAAAAGACTATCATTTCTCCTTTTACAAATGCACTTTTTTATTTTTCCAGATTTCCATGCAATGGCGTATGGTCCCGATGTCCATCTGAAATCGCAAACAAACACACAGATCCGTGCCTATCAAGAGACATTTGGTAATCATGTCCCTATCAAAATTACTCAGGATGAAGTCACGTGTGGGAGGAAACTTTGTTTTCTTTGTAAAATCAACAGAGAGAGGACTGCCAAAGGTGGAATGATTATGTCACGCTGGAAATGCAGTGCATGTGATATCGCTCTTTGTACAGGAGAGAGAAACTGCTTTGCAGTGTACCATCGCAAGATGTTTGCGACGTTTAAATGAGCTCATTGTGACCTATACAAAACTTTGTAAATAATATTTGTCTGCGAGATATTGCCAGCTTTGTAAATATATAGATGCATTTAAGCACTTTATATGCAAATAAGTTTTGTACTATTTCAAAGTTTGAACGTTCTATTTTGAGTTTATATCCTGTAAATCATGCTATACATTATTTGTTTTTTACGATAAGTTTGTGCATTGTCCCGTGTACTTAAATGAACATTTACCATGATTTCTTTTGCGTGTGCATATTAATGGACGTAATATACATCCAGTTTCAGTGTTGGCCAACCTTCAAGACTGTTTTTCAGACTGATGACTTTCAAATGTAAAATATTGATATGAATTTTATCAGATACTTATATACCCTCTACTAGGTGCCATGCCACATTCTATTCTCATGGGGTTACAATATATGTAATTTAAATTTAAATTTTTCTAAGTAAGTGTCTGTAACATAAATTTGGAAATCAAAATTAGAGACAAAGGGAACAATCACACTTATCCAACATGTTGAATCCTACTACTTTTAAACATTGTGTGTGATCACTCATTCAAGTATACAGCAAAAATATGTTCATCAATAAGAGTCGACATTGATTGTTTTAGTAAGATATTTGCCATAATTACATACCATGCATTTTATTGTGAAATACTAAAAATAGATAAATAGCTTAACATATTCAATAATGATCATAAGGTGCCTACATCAACATGTAAGCATGCGTCATTGTACTTTTTTTAGAGTTTCATATGAACGCCCTCGTATTTAAACACTTCAAAATACTAATGTTAAACTAGGCGACGTGTAAACATGCGTCATGGTACTTAAGAGTTTCGTATGAACGCTGTCGTATTTAAACCCCCCAAAATAGTAATATTAAACTGTGCGACGTGTAAACATGTGTCATTGTACTTGAGAGTTTCATATGAATGCTGTCGTATTTAAACACATCAGAAATATTAATATTAAACTTGGTGACATGTATACAGGCGTAATGAAAGCTGTCATATTTAACCCCCCCCCTCCCCAATATTAGATTGGGCGACATGTAATCAGTCAATGCTACTTAACAGTTTTAACATGAAAACTCTAGTATTTAAACACCCCAAAATATTAAAGTGTAGACGACACTGAATATCTGCATCCAATGAGATGTAGGAAATTAAACATTTGAGATATATGAGAGGGATAAGAAAACATTTAGTAAATTTGAGTACCTTTTTCCTGTGAACTACGTTGATTATACAAGCACACTAAGATACTGTTTACTTTGTACATGCTCTCCAACAGATTGGCAATGTTTATTCCAGCTTATGTATATATTATCAAATCTTTATAATTATTGTAATATCTGTCCCTATCTCTGTTTTCTTAGATTAATATGTTTTCATACTTATGTGCTTGATTCCTTGAGTTTGTATTGTAGTTTAATTTTTGTTTCATAATTGTAAATTAAATTAGTTCTAATAAACGTATCTTTATCTGGCTACAATACTTGTTTTTTCTGATGCTGGGGAAACGCTGAAGCTGTTTCTCATGCCAAATACTTTATCAAACCTTATTATAAAAAACACTATGACATCACGTAATTGGACTTCTAATTACGTCATATATCGATCACTGTACTGACAGGACATTTTCACACACACAGACGCCATTGCTCATTTGTTCATATTTTACGTTCTATTCACTAAAATATATGTTTTTCTTTCAGTGCTTTTCATATTGACTTTTTAGTTATCATGGTACGATGTATATTGTATCAAATTCTTTCAATCGTATTTTACTGGACATGACGTAAAATCTTTTATTTTTATGCCCATCGTTAGGCGAAAGGGACATTTTCCTTGAACGTCTTTCCGTCCTTCCGAATTTCGTTTTAAACTTTGCCATAATCGATTTTTAAAAAACTCGTACACAATGCTAAGAACCACAACATGACCAGATAAGTAAAACTACGAGAGATATTAGAAGTAGAAGACCCAAAGTATTATCCAAGAACAGAAAATCACTGGACACAGAAATCGTATTACACAAGTACATAACTGAAAATATAGAAAAAAAAACAGAGCACAAAAATACCCAAGACTAGAACAATGGAATTCTTTAAAAACTAGCGGTGATATCAAATGTTCTCAAAAGTGTTTTCAGGTATTATCGAGGATATTTGTGTCCTCGGACACATTCTTTTATTTACCTTGTGACCTTGACCCTTGAATTTAACACTGTCCAAAACTTTGGCCATTATCTTTTGAATTATAAGTTGTTTGGAATTAATATTCTACATGTATATTTCGTCTGAAAAGAGGTATACAATGATACCTTGGTTTTTGACCTAGTGACCTTAACTCTCGAATTTGACGTGTTTTCCTAAACACTAACCTGGGCTTCAGTTAGTCTCAAACGGACATAAAATATAAACAACCTCATTCAAAAGAAAACAAAACTCTATTGTTACAGCGCAAAGTATTGAGGTCGAATGGAGTATTTTAAACAAATACTTACAAAGCATGCAACCCATGCTTCTGGACACAATACAAAACTGACCAGTATTCATACGCCGAAACTTGATAAATACTATAATCGTGTTAGATAAGAATCACTGTTGGTTTTTATTTTTAACCTGTATTAAAGATATAAGTTACAGCATTCTTACACATAATGCATATTATGAGTATTAGTAGTTCGATCTGTAATAAAACCTTGTCTTATTCAAATTACAATAGTGAGATTCAACTTTCAATTTAATGACCTAAAATCATTGCGTAAAACATTTCATTTCTTAAATATTTTTGATATTATAGTTTTAGAATTTAATGTCTATAATACCGATCTAATTCAATATGAATGGTTAAGGACTCGGAAGTTGTTACAGACTTAAGTCGAAGTGGAAAGGTTGAAATAATTGGCGTCACAAATAAACATATAAACACTAGGCAAGTTTAGGTCTACCAAGGTAAAGTGACACATCCTGGTTCAGTTAAAAATCAAAACAATACGGTCTACTTTTTAATATTTTTGTGAAGACAAGTAGCCGGTCACCCTGTTATTATTTTAATTTGGACTCGTTGTGTTTGTAAACATGTGCCAATTTACCTTGGTAGACCTATACAATTTTATCAAGGTAAATTAGCACAACGAGTCTGAATCAAATAACAGGGATGACGTGCTACTCGTGATAAAAGTGTTACAGATTCAGTAATGCATGAGTCCGTACAAGGCAATATATTTTACCTGTACGACCCAGTTTTGGAAAGAAGACCGTATTGTTTTGGTTTCTTACTGAACCAGGCTTTGCCACTTTACTTTTGTAGACCTTTAAAAGGTAAAATAAATAATGTTTAGGTAACCAGTTATGTTATAATAAATATAACAACAACAAAAAAAAAAACGGAAACAAACATAACAGACAGTTGCCCATTTTCATGTGTACAAGTAACGACGAACAATCGTGTTTGTCTATTTATTCTCAGACATGTATTAGTGGCTATCTTACTGAAATGTTCCTTGAAATAATATAAATATACTGTATATGTTGTCCTTGTAAAAGCAGCAATATTATATTACTTTGATTAGCTTCAAACAGATGCATCTTGACAGGTTTGATCAGAGAAGTTAAAACAGATTATATATAATATGCCTCCTGTCCCCACCTAACCTCTGAAAAATACACATGTTTGTCAGTCGGTAGTCCATACATTGCTCTATCAACACAGTTTGCTAGATTTCATATTGGGGTTGTTTATGCGTAGTATTTGATGTCTATTGATTTTCATTCATCACTTGATGCAATGTAATAATCTATATCATTTCTGTCCGTCCAATATCTTCATAACACTTTGTTTGATAGTGGTTATATTTGATACATGGACATGTCATTTGTATCAGCTGACGCCTACAGTTGACATGGGTGAGGGGCATACTTATGTGTTTTTCAAACCTTACTTATTAGTTGTTTATTGTCCGGACCTGAAAGCCCCACCGGGTGCATGAAGTGTTTTGTCTGTCTCACTGTCCGTATTTTCCGTCCCGCCCGTGATTCCGTCCTGCTTACATATTCAAGTTTAGAAATTGTTGGGACCGGGGATATTGTGTTTCACAAACACATCTTGGTTTTTTTTCTGAATATAGTGGTAGTTTTCATGCATAGATTCTAGGTGTCTACGAATTTTGAATTATTCCTTTATCTTTTATCTCTTTCAGACTCGAAGTTCCCGTATCAGCGATACCCGAATCCAGCACCTCTTCCAATATCTGATTACGACAATTCACTATACCAAGGCGTCTCTAATTGCCATACGGCTGTTAGAATCACGATATCTGAGAGTGTGTCCGAAAGGAAACCTTGTGTAATTTGCAAAAGAAATGGAACTCGTACTCCGAAGGGAAAACAGATTATGACAAGATGGAAATGTAAGGAGTGTGACACACCAATGTGTACAGGCGATAGGAACTGCTTCAATATGTTTCACTCCCAAATCAACAAATATGATGCGAATGTTGGTGTAGATTTCAGAAACACGTCAGCATACATGTAACCTTTGTCTTTGACAAACTGTACGAAATTTTAGACCAGGATTTCAAGCGTGAGGACTTTATTATCAGAGGCTAAACAGAAAAGAAAATTATGTATTTACTGTGGTTTAGTGAGACCGTGTATCTATCGGACGGAGATAACTTTGTTTCGTATAAACCTGTTTTTGAGAATTGCGTTGTGGTAGCGCTAAATTATTGCCAATGATTATAAGAAAAAGACGTCATCCGACATTTGTTAGTTCGCTCAAAGTCAGAGTAATTGTGGTCATATGATAAATTAGTACATGTATTTGTAATAGAAAGTTTAATATAGTACCATCGTTTGTTACAATATGACATACGATAAAAATACAATACCGATTAAGCTGATCTTTTATGAAATTGAAAATGTATTTTATAAATGCATTCCTCATCAATATAACAATCTCGAGATGAATCAGTTTTGTTTTCTCTTTTGTGTCTGTCTATATACATACGTATTCATCAATAAAAGATTATTTTTCCCTTTTAATCATTTTGTAACCGATTAAATATTTGTAAACGATTCTCAAATGTCTTTGTTTTTTTTTGTAATAATACTTTATGTACGATGTCACGTTATCATTGATTGCAAACGTTGAAAGTGTCGGTGATTCGTTCACCAGAAACGTGTCACGTGTTCCCTTTGGTCCTATCACTAGTTGCGTTTTCATTGTCTGAAAGCTTATGTCGGTATTAAAAGTGTTGGACATTCCTACACCAAATGTATGTCACATGTTGAGTTTGGTTGGAGCACTAGGTTGCGTTTTCATTGTTTGCAAGCTTGTGTCGGTATTAAAAGTGTTGGACATTCCTACACCAAATCTATGTCACATGTTGAGTTTGGTAGAAGCACTGGTTTGCGTTTTAGTTTACAGGCATGTGTCCATCTTAAAAGTGTCAGGTATTTTTAGAATTTATCTGTTTTATATTTTCATTTGATTTCAAATACTGACACTTAGCATTTCCATCATATATGACGTCAGACATATCAAGTGTCGCAGCGGCAAAATTTCATCACAATTAATATTATTTGACTTTTAGCAGATGGTTATTTTTATGTTTAAGTAATTTAAGATAGGATACCAAGATGAAAAATATATATATATCCCGTAGATATTAGCCCATATGTTTACGAAGATGCCACAGTAACAACGCAAATAAGTATCTCCAAAACGAAAGAGTTTCAAAGCTGATGTAATTCAAATTATTCGTTTTGGATGTATTAAGTGTCTAATAATATTTCATTTTTGGCATTTTCATATTTTCCAGTTTTATCCTATGAATTTTGTATGTACATCTAGATTTTTTCATGGTGGTGGACGTGAAATTTTTAAAAATGATACTGAGTTTTGGTTTCTGTTTAAGCATGTTCAGGTGGGTATGTGTGTGTTTACATGAGTTTGATTTTATGGGTATATCTGTAAACATTTTCAGATGGGTATGTGATTGTGTACATGAGTTTGACTGTACGAGTACTCGCGTAAACATGTTCAGATGGGTACATGTGTGTTTATGTGTGTTTTACTGCATTAGTACCCCTGTAAACATGGTCAATTGGGTATGTGTTTGTAAACATGAGTTTGGCTTGTGCGGTTACCTTTGGAAACATGTCTGATTAGTCATGTCTTGTGCATGGTTTTATGTGTTTATTATTTTTTTTCAAATGTCACTGATGTATATATATATATAAGATATTTTAGAGATAATTTACAACTTACATAACATCAAAATTCTTTGTTTTGTCCTGGTGTGTGTGTGTGTGTGTGTGTGTGTGTGTGTGTGTGTGTGTGTGTGTGTGTGTGTGTGTGTGTGAAACGCACAGAACCATGGGTAGTAAATATGTAACATTTTTGGTTAACAACAGCAAATTATACTAATCATATTTTAATTTATGACATGTTTAGTTTCAAATGGTTTTGATAATGGATGTTGTATATTATTTGACTGTTTCTGCATCAATAAAACGATTAGAGTATGTTTGGGTTTTTTTTTTGTATTTGATATAACTTTTATATTTATAATATTTCAATCAAACCAGTTTGTTAAATTATGCATTTAAGTAACATATGTCCTAGTCATAGTCATATGTCGCGTTATCACATTACTCTTTATTTCATTTTACCTTGGAATAACTAACTCACTTATTGTGTAATGTCAATATAGTATACCTTGAAGTAAATAACTCAAACTTTGATGTTAAGTATGCATATGCCTTGAAGTAACCGTAACCAGCTCTCACTATTCTGTAACGTCAGCATATATATGCCTTGATGTATTCAGTTCACACAATTGTGTAACGTCACCATAGGCCTAGAAGTAACCAGCTCACACTATTGCGTAACGTCACCATAGGCCTAGAAGTAACCAGCTCACACTATTGTGTAACGTCACCATAGGCCTAGAAGTAACCAGCTCACACTATTGCGTAACGTCACCATAGGCCTAGAAGTAACCAGCTCACACTATTGTGTAACGTCACCATAGGCCTAGAAGTAACCAGCTCACACTATTGCGTAATGTCACCAAATGCCTAGAAGTAACCAGCTCACACTATTGCGTAACGTCACCATAGGCCTAGAAGTAACCAGCTCACACTATTGCATAACGTCACCATAGGCCTAGAAGTAACCAGCTCACACTATTGCGTAATGTCACCATAGGCCTAGAAGTAACCAGCTCACACTATTGCGTAACGTCATCATATTACATAACATAACTAGCTCACACCAATATTGTGTAACTTCAGCATATATCTTGAAGTAAGTAGCTCAACCTATTGTGTAATGTCAGCAGATAACTTGAAGCAAGTAGCTAACCCTATTGTGTATCGTCAAAATGTACCTTAAAGTAACCAGTTCACTATATTGTATAACGTTGGCTTATACCTTGAAGCAACTAGCTCGTACTGATGTGTAACATCAACATATGCTTTGAAGTAACTAGTTCAAACTATTGTGTATGTATATCATACTTTGAAGTAATCGGTTCACACCATTGTGTAACGTCAACATATGCCTTGAAATAACTTGCCCAACCATTGCGTAACGCCAGCCTATTTCTTGAAGTGTTTAGCTCACACTATTGCAGAACCTCATCCTATGCCTTGAAGTATCTAGCTCACACTATTGTGTGACGTCAGCAAATTATAATTTGAAGTAAATATTTCAAACTTGTGTGACGTCAGCATATTATTCTTTGCAGTAACTAGTTCAAACTTTTGTGTGACGTCAACATATTATACTTTGAAATAACTAGTTCAAACTTTTGTGTCACGTCAGCATATTATAATTTGCAGTAACTCGCTCATACTATAGCACCTCGAATGATTAGCGCGCCCTCCAGTTCATATAGTGATCGAAGTGAGCGAAATATAACGACTGGATTATTCGTGTTAATACTATAGTGAAACGTCAACCTTTGTTTTGAAGTAACTAGTTCAAATGTGTGACGTCAGCATGCACACGTCGAAGTAACTATAGTAAAAATCATTTAACCTGGTGGTGTAGAATATTGTGAGTCCCTTCTTGACCTGAACTACTTCGAATTTCAAGAATTTCGAATACATAAAAATTATACTGGTTAGAGAAATCGTTCCTAGTTGTCATCATACTTGCGGTTATCCAGTTATTTGTAAAAACTCTTTTCTTGTGAAACCTGTCTTTATTTATAAAACTTTTTTTTGTCATAAGTGAAAAGTGAATAAAGCCCACCGTATGGAAATCAAAAGGTTACTCCACCGCCAAGTTTAAAAAGCATACTACATGTTTTTTGTGTGCCAGCATAAATATGCTTTGATGTAATTATCTCGAACTTGTGTAAAGTTATCATATTATTGTTTAAACAATATCTGTCGAATGTCAATAAAACAACCGTCTGCTTAAGCAGTGAAAGTCAAACGTTTCGAAATTTTGCTGCTGTATTGCATACAATGATACACAATGTGACATCATAAACATATCTGTCCATAATTACACTTGTAATTTGAATAAATTGGGTAAACTAAATGTCTGCTCTGGAAGATTGGAATTTTGCCTATTGTGAAGATATATTTATTGTCTTAATTTAACTGACAGATATAGACTCTTGGACAAATTAAGGTAGGTGTTTAAACAGACGTTATAAATGTCGATGATATTTGAATAAAGTCCAAATGTACAGAAAGATGAAGTGCTGCATATTTAATTTTTCTGGTAAAACTTTATACACTTGGAATAGTGAATTAGTTAGCCGAATGTATGTAGTGATACAAAACGTAAGAAGTTATCTCTGAATGTTGTGGACCTGGAAATTCACACCGTTGTAACATAAATTTACGAACAAAGGTTTGTATTTTTGTTTGTTTTAATAGTGTGTATATTTACGCTATTAAAATTACTTTCAAAATTACATGACCTGTTGTGTTATAATTTTAGGGTACTCCTACTCACAGAGAAGATTCCAGGTCAAAGAGGAAACAGGTGAAGACCTATCAGTATACTTACACAAACCAGTACGGTACACTATAATGGAAAGTCAGTGTGGCAGGAAAGTTTGTTATCTATGTAAAACTAAGAGGATCCGCACAAACAGAGGGGGTATGGTAGAAACTAGGTGGAAGTGTGAAATATGTGATATACCACTTTGTAATGGAGTCCGGAACTGTTTTAATGAGTATCACTGGCAGTTG
This sequence comes from Atrina japonica, assembly GCA_030159075.1. Classification (NCBI taxonomy): domain Eukaryota; kingdom Metazoa; phylum Mollusca; class Bivalvia; order Pterioida; family Pinnidae; genus Atrina; species Atrina japonica. The sequence continues at coordinate 244,060 of BROG01000845.1, forward strand.
TTTAATTCCGGATGTAATTAATTTATAACTTAAACTACACCTTTAAATTTATCGAGCAGCAAAACGAAGAATATATTTATCCCATCTTATTAAAACTGATCTGTCATTGCTCCCGTTTTCTGATATGTCGCGTTGGGATCCCACGAAATTCGGTATGCGGTCACATTTGAATGACTTCGTAGGCGTGTCATGTTCGACCAATGAAAAGGCAACTTACGCGATCTTGAAAGGTAATCAAATTACAAAGTGATGTAATTCATCTTGCTTGAAGAAATCGGCAGTCCGTAGAATTCATTCAGTGTAGCTTTGGAAATACGTTCTATCCAGGGTAATGGAACGAATTCTTGTCTTCCAGATTCTGTGTTCAATTTTGTTTTAAATTTTTACAAACCTTTACTATTCAAGACTTGTACGTCACATTGTTGCAACATGATACACTCACAGGTAACCCCGTAGTGGATTGCGTCTGATCCTCTACTCGACATATCAGAAAAACAAAAGATGGGTGTCCAGTTAGGTTGACAAGTATTATGATAACTATATTTCATTACCTTCATTTTTTTGCTTTCTAAACACAGATTCTCTTTTTCCTCCTTTATATTCAGGATTTAAATTTGTTAGTTATACTATTATTACATTTCTGAGTGTTTCCTGATTCATGCAAAGTAAAATGTCCAGGAGATGAAAAATTCTCATGAGATTGAAGATTTGACAATTGAACATGCATGATAGAAATAAATAAATTATTCCGTTCTGTTGGTTCCTGTATCCTTGTTGAAAGACGGAGAATAATTAGGTCGGTTTGGTGATCAAACTGAAATTTTGCCATTTTACTGTAAGTGCTTCATTTATCGCTTCTTCGGAACTAAAAAATTACTGAACGAATGTTTTATGTAAAGAAATTGTAATCAAAATTGTAACCAATGGTCACATTGGTGGAATTTAGTATCATTGATATATAATATATGCAGAAATCAATGGTTTTATAGTATTTGTCTATTTCGTGTTTTGTCGCAACAGTCTCGCTGGATTAAGATTTATTTAAGATAATAAAATGCTTTATCTGATGTTTCTGACTGATAACAATTTTAGACATCTAGATTGTAATGTTTCGGAGACAAACCGTCACGTGACTCCGATGATATGTATTTTGTAGCATTTAAACATCTCATCAGAACTCGTTAGGGTAGCAACAATGTTGAATTTCATGCCTAGTCACAATATTATGTAAGACCATTCCAAGTTTTTTTTCTGTTTAGTGTTCGCTGATAGATCGGTTTTAAGACAACAAAACAGAAAAAAAAATTGGGAATATAGCGCTAAAATTAACAGTTCAACACGAAAATTTATTTTCATCAGTAGTAAAAATAATTATTACGTTATTTATTAGTATGCTTTACTGTGGTTTATATAATTTTGTTTTTCTTGATCACCCATGAAGAAAATACTTAAATATGCATTTGTCCTCCTAAAAATATCTTTTGTTTTTTCTGTCGTTTTGTGGTTTTTTTCCTGATAGACAGATAGGTTTTTATTTAGGTTGGACGCTAAAGAAGATTTTGTCAATGTTTCCTTCAAATGTGTATAATGTTGACCAGCTAATATGATGATGATGATGATGATATGAATACCTCTCCCGTAAAATACATTATTATGTAAGATATGGTAGTTTATTTGACGCTTGCTTGACGTAACGGTCATTTCACAGATCACAATAATCTATCTATATAGCAAGGGAGATAACTGATGTAGTACATGTCTAGATAAAATTGATTGTGAAATGATAAGGTTCGCCCTTCAGTTACCACTTGCAGTAGTATAGTTTGTATAAGAAATCGAGATACAATATATCCATAAACAAGTCATTAGTTGCTGCTTTAATTGTCATCTGCTATGGTTTTATCCTAATTGCTTATTTACTCAAAACCTTTTGACATTGTGTACATATGTATATAAGAAACTTGTAAGGAATGATCTAAGAATAATTGTTACAAAGTTTTGAGATCATAACTCAAGGTTGCAGTCACCTAAGTAAACAGAAAATACCAGTTGCATAATTGCATAACTGATCAAATTAGCCACGTGACACGTGACTTTCAATTTGCTTGTCAAGCGCAAGGCGAAGGAACAGTCACTACCATTTTTATGTCTTTGGTATGTTTCGGTACCGGGAGTCGAAGACCGGGGACGTCCGGCTTGCGAGTCAAATAATCTGCCACAAGACCACCACATGTGGTATTTAAATTATAACCCCGTCACTAGGGAGACCAATGTATCATTTGACCCATACGAAATTATTCTGTATATAACTACCATGCAACACGTTTGATTGTATAAGTAGCAACAAAAGGGAACCTTAGTGTACACATTCATTCAGCAGATCTCTTTTATGTATAATATGAAATCCGTTGTTTCATGTGTATTTTATGTAAACACATTATTTTTATATATTATATTTATCCAAATTGTGAATTGGGGAAGATAGTTATAAGGTTAACATTTCATCTGAAATATTAGTATTGTTGTATATCATATGCCGTCAGTACTTTTTATATTCTCAGTCGCTATTGGTTTGGTTTCACATTAGATTTGCTTTAGTAAAGCCAAAACAGTAGTTTATTTCATATTTTTGTATAATTCCGAGGTAAATTATTTCAACATTTATATAACTTTCATGTATATTTACCTTTATTGTTGTAATTGAGATGGTCTGTGTATATATTGTATGTAGCATTTGTCTGAGTAAATAAATTTCGTTTTGAAATGACTCTCTTCGTCGTAGTTATTATATGAGACTCTCGATACACTGTACACTGTTAGTAGCGCTGCCAGCTATTGTGATGTCGCCGTTGTTCTTTGCTGTGATAAACGTTTTGGTTAAGCTCAAAGTACTCTATTTTTCAAGAGGATGACAAGTTACTGTGACTAAATGTTAACTTTTAAAAATTGCCATTTTCAATTACTTACTTTGAGTTTTTTGTCAAACAATGTTTATATTTGATGTCATAATAAGACAATACTTTGTATATACAGTCGTAAAACATCTCCTCTACATTGCCTCTGGTCCATACTTAAAATTGCGAGATGTTACAGATGGCTGCAATTGAATTAACATATTTCTGGCTTTTCAGCATTGAAAACACTGTGTTAAGGTATTGAAAATTTTTACAAACGAAATGAATTTGACGTGTGTAGAAAAAAAATGGGATATCAAACATTCATCACCTGTTCAAAATTTAGCGCTATTTCAGGTCATGGTGGGCACCTTTTTCATGTTTCTTTATGGTTTTTAAGCATAAAGTATGTAACCAATTTAACATGGTTTTATTTTTGTACCTGTAAAGTGATTTTAAAACTGAATAGACATTATAATTCTCTTGAAATGTTCTGTCAGTGGTAGAACAGCCGAGTTCGGGCGTCTTCCATTATGTCATTTTCATAAAGAGATTTCTTTTAGACGAAGCAAAAAGACAATACATATATGTGATATAATAAGTTGATATTGCATAAACTAACATTCCCTATTGTTGAAATCTGTTCCCTTGAATTAATATTATGTAAACTCTAATTGTGGCGTCTTGCCAGCTACCAACCCTCCAGTATCTACCAGTCATTTAGCTATCAATCATGTGGCAATCAACCCTATATATTCCATCATACAAATATGAAAGAAAATATTCCACAAGCGTATATTTGGCTATTAGCCAAGTAGCTATCAAACCTGTAATTATCAATCTGTAGTTCTCGATCCTGTACCTGTATGGATTATATAGCTATCAGCCATGTAGCTATGGATGTTTTAGTTATCAACCATGTAGCTATGGATGCTGTAGCTATGGATGAAGTAGCTATGATGCTGTAACTATCAACCATGTAGCTATGAATGATGCAGCTATCAACCATGTAGCTATGGATGCTGTAGTTATCAACCATGTACCTATAGATACTGTAGCTATAAACCATGTAGCTACCGATGCTGTAACTATCTACCATGTAGCTATGGATGTTGTAGCTATCGATGCTGTAGCTATCTATCTATCAACCGTGTAACTATAGATGCTGTAGCTATCAACCATGTAGCAATGGATGCTGTAGCTATCAGCCATGTAGCTAGGGATTCTGTAGTAATTTATTTTTCATCCTGGAAGCTGTCAATCCTGTATCTATCAATGCTGTATATTCCAACATACAAATCTAGAGAGAAAATATTTCACAAGAAAGGATATATCCTATTCAATCATACTTACACTGTTGGCAGTTAATAAAGTTTCATCAGTTTTATTTGTTTGTTTTGTTTAATTTATGTTTATAATCGTTTGTCATATTTTACCTTTATAGAAAACACAATTTTACAAATAATGTTTACTAATGGAAATGATTTTTCTTTGTATATTTCACTTTTCTGTCATAAAACGTTTGAATTCTGATTACAAATATCATAACTGGAGATATTGTATTTCAGTATTTGGTCTAATTATTTCAGGATTTTCATCGAAAAGATTCCCAGATTGTACAGAAGAGCCGCCTACGTGGACAACGTTTCACCAAGCAGTTCGTTACACAGCCATAGAAAGTCAGTGTGGAAGAAAAGCTTGTTTTCTTTGTAAAAAGAATAAAATTCGAACATCTAAAGGTGGTATGGTTGAAACAAGATGGAAATGCAGAGCTTGTGACATTCCTCTATGTAAAGGAGTCAGAAATTGTTACTATATTTACCACAAACAGTTTTATGACTTATATTGAAGAACTTCAGTTTTACAGCAATTAGATGACTTAATTTCTGATAATATATTCCGTTGCCAAGTGTCCTGTTGATTTGTGCTAGTGCTCTTCTTTACCTCAGACTTAAGAATATAAAAAAAGAATTTCCCCTTTTTCACATTCTCCATATAAATCAATTTTATCTGTTGACATAACACCTGCCTGATGTTTTTAGTTTTATTAGTCACGTGACCGATAATTTGCGCATTCTCGTCGTTTATGGGATACTTTTCTGGTTAGCAATAAGCTTCGCATATAATTTTCTTATGACCAGAGCCTTCATTTGGTACCTTTGCTTTTCACATAGTGACCTTTACCTTGGACTACTTTTAAAAAACTTTAACCTTAGCTATAGCTTACAACCATGAGGGATTGGGCTTTGATATTTCGCATATAGATTTCTTATGACCAGAGCTTTCATTTGGTACCTTGACTTTTAACCTAGTGACTAATCTTGAACTCTTGACCTTTTCAAAAAATTTAACCTTGGCTGTATATTTTAAAACATGAGAGATAGGGCTTTTTATATTTCACATATAGATTTCTTACTACCAGATATTTCATTAAGTACCTTGACTTTTGACCTAATTAACTTGACCTCGGACTTAAATCTATTTTTCAAAATTTTTAACCTAAAGCTGAAGGAATAAAAATTCTACCAGTCCTTTGACCTTAAACCTTACACTTATTTCGAGCTTTGTTGTCTTCTGACAACTCTTATTAAATTGATACTTTCAATGAAAACATCTTTTAAATGTCTGAATGAATTTTTCATTCTAATGATTAGTTTCGAGAACTATTTTGCCCTGCGTATAAACTTCCTGAAAAGTCATCATGACACGGCGGACACGTCTTTGTTTTTTTTTTGTTTTTTTTTTTGTTTTTGTTATTTTTGTTTTTTTGTATTTTTTTTTTTTGTTTTTTTGTTTGTGTTTTTTTTTTTTTTTTTTTGTGTGTGTGTGAAATATTTCATCTGCTTTTCAGTAGATTGAAATTCAGTGAAGAAAGGATAATCACTAATCGTTTTCCAGTAGTGTAATATTATATAAGTAAACAGTGTTACATGATTTGATAGTTCCTTACATAAACCGATGCAAAACACAGAAAAAATCGAATTACACAGTTGAACATTTTATTTCATGTTTGTACAATATTGGTAAAGATGGGTTACGATGAAAATATGTCAGGCTTAGTGTATATATATATATATATATATATATATATATATATATATATATATATATATATATATATATATATATATTTGTGTGTGTGTGTGTGTGTGTGTGTGTGTGTGTGTGTGTGTGTGTGTGTGTGTGTGTGTGTGTGTGTGTGTGTGTGTGTGTGTGACTGTGTGTGTGACTTATGCTGAGTTTTTAAAGCAATATAATTTAGTAATGTGACTTTTACATCTATTTGACTTACCGGAGAATCAGGAGAAAGAATTTTGTAAAATAATAGTCATGACAACTTACACTGTACGTATTGGGAGGACTTTCCCTCTGTCAGTGTACAACGTCAGTAAAACAGCGTCAGTATTTACGTAACATCAAATGTTTCCAGATTACAGTTATTTAGCTCATCTCAGTGAAGCTATCTATTGCCCTGGAGTCGGCACATTTGTCTTCATATTGAATTATGTTGAAAAGATTACTAATTCAACAAATATGGCTTTATTGGCAGGTGACGTTTGTATTAAGCATCTTTTCAGTTAAGATATTATATGTATTTATGATTTTCTTCTATGTAATTTATATTTTAATTCTGTGATTAAAAGAGTTTTGCGTTCTTTGGTAAAATTGTGTTGTTTTGTTTTCATGGGAAATGGATCGATTTTAATGGATAGCTGTTACAGCATAGATTATCCACTTTTAATTCGAAATAAAAAATGTAATTCTATATATTTCATTTCAACAAGTGGGTGATTTTGTAACTTTATAAGAGCATGAAGTATTGCATGTTTATCAACATGTTTATAACTATATATGTATGAATTGAAACAACGTAAAATTTGTGGTTTTTTTTTCAGACTCGGGATTTTTCGTTCATCCACAATATGGATCGGATCCTCCTCTCGAGACTCTTCAGTTTGATCATAAACCCGTCCGTATTTCACAAGAGGAAAGCAAAAGTGGTAGAAAGGTTTGTTTTGTGTGTAAAACTCAGAAAGTCACAAATGCTAGTGGTGGAATGATTCAATCGCGCTGGAAGTGTAAAGCCTGTGATTTAGCTTTATGTCGAGCTGGAGGAGCCAGGGGAAGAAATTGTTTTATAAAATACCATCATATTATTTTCCAGAATTTGAAATGAATATTTGCAAATGACGGCACAGTAGATGTAAGATTGAGTAATCAAATGGTACAGTAGATGTAAGATTCTGTAATCAAATGGTACAGTAGATGTAAGATTCTGTAATCAAATGGTATAGAGATGTAAGATTGAGTAATCAAATGTATATAAATCCGGATCTTCAGAATACATTTTCATTAGAAATGGCAATAGATATTTAATATCTATCCAAAGCAGAATTGTGATGTTGTAGCTACCTAATCTACACAATACACATTCTCTTCTACGATTTTATATACATGTTTAGCCATATAGACCAGAATACACTGGACTCAAACAATTATAGGAGCATTTAGATATCTAGGGGGAATTGTCAGTTACTGCTAAAGAACATCATATATTTGTGTACTATATATATTCACTCATTCCTGTCAGAATATTGCAAGTTATATAAAGATGTGTTTTTGTGGGGGTTTTTTCTTTTGTATCTAAGATTTCAAAAATATAAACTTTTTAAAAGTTCAGATATGCAATTTGTCCATTTTTCTATTTTACATGGTGTCTGGCAGACTGGCTCTATATATAATGAATTAGTTACTTACATCAAAGTTTCAAATTCAAAACAATTGATGTCTAAAACAAGAAAAGGTTTTGTTTATAAATACGCGTGTATAAAAAATACAATGCATTTACAAATTTGAAATAACGTAATTATTCACTAGGTGCACCGAGTCAAATATGACACATGTAAAGAATTACGGAAATGGAAAACAGAATTAAACCTCCACAAATTAATTTCAAAAGACGGCGTTTTCAGTTGTAAGTAAAGTGTTTCACACATTTTGATATAAGCTATGGGCGTATGCTGTGACACAGGATTTAAAGTCTCGTCCGGAAGATTCTTGACTGCGTTTGTCGATGATCGATCACTACCAATTGTAAAGTGGTTTTATCTGGATTTAATCCAAAAGTTGTAGTGAAAAGGCACTTATTGCTAGACCACTAATCAAATTTGACTAAATAGCCTCAGAAAACTCACTCTCTCTCTCTCTCTCTCTCTCTCTCTCTCTCTCTCTCTCTCTCTCTCTCTCTCTCTCTCTCTCTCTCTCTCTCTCTCTCTCTCTCTCTCTCTCTCTCTCTCTCTCTCTCTCTCTCTCTCTCTCTCTCTCTCTCTCTCTCTCTCATTTGTGTCTAAGCATAATGTCATAACAGAAAGTTACTCTATTTTGCATCCTCTATGTCAGATACATTTATTATCAAACGTTTTCATGCTGAACTGCAAATTGAACTAAGTCTCTTCGAATCAAAATTGATGACACAATTGTATCTGTATGATTTTGTTTGAGAGTGGGACAACCTTGAAGATGAGCAGGACTTCAGAACAACTTTACATGATCAACAGCATGAAAGTTAGCACACCATCAACAGATGGCCCTGCATCCGTGGTCCGTCCGTCCTGAACAATTATTGTTACTACTATTTCTCAGAAAGGACTGAAGGGATCTCCTTGAAATTTGATAGGAAGGTTCCCCTAGGTCTAGTTGTGCATATTACATTTTCAGAGAGATCGGAATCAAAAATGGCCCACAGGGAGCCATCTTGGTTTTTTTTGTTACCACTATTTCTCAGAAAGTACTGAAGGGATCTACTTGATTTGTGATATAGTTCCCCTTGGAGTCTAGACAGGCGGCCATGTTGGATTTTGACCACAGGAAGTTTGTTACTTCTCAGAAAGGACTGAAGGGATCTCCTTGAAATTTGACATGAAGGTTCCACTTGGGGTCTAGTTGTGCATATTCAATTTTTAGAGAGACTGGAATCCAACATAGTCGACATGACTGAAGGGATCTCCTTGAAATTTGACATGAAGGTTCCCCTTGAGGTGAAGTTGTGCATATTACATTTTAGAAGATCAGAATCCAGAAGTTTGTTACCACAATTTTTCAGAAAGGACTGAAGGGATCTCCATGAAATTCGACATGAAGATTCCCCTTGAGGTATAATTGTGCAGATTATATTTTAAGAGAGATCGGAATCCAACATGGTCGACGTGCTGCCATCTTGGATTTTGACCGAAGGAAGTTTGTTTCCACTATTTCTCAGAAAGTACTGAAGGAATCTACTTGATATTTGACACGATGGTTCCCCTGAAGGGATCTTGAAAATTGGCATGAAGGTTTCCCTTGAGGTCTAGTTGTGCATATTACATTTTCAGAGACATTGGAATCCAACATGGCCGACAGGCGGCCGTCTTGGATTCTGACCAAAGGAAGTTTGTTACCACTATTTCTCGGAAAGGACTGGAGGGATCTCCTTGAAATTTGACATGAAGGTTCCCCTTGAGGTCTAGTTGTGCATATTACATTTTCAGAGAGATCGGAATCCAACGTGAATATATTCCTGAACCAGTAAATTAAACCGAGAAGACTTCTGCAGAAATGGCTAATATACGTAGATTGCATCCGCAATAAAATGAGCAAGCCAAACGAACGATTTGTGCAGTTTGTATTATGATTATTCTAACTATACACGGCGTTTTTACAAGTATTATACAAGTACAAACCTCAGTCTCAAATCTCAATCTGGACTCCACACTGGGTTTACATCCGCTTTAGTGGAAAGAGGGCTTTCTGACGGTGCGTCGAATTATCCTAAAAGTACCCATAAAATCAGCAGTTATATTACGGAATGATGAATTACTGAATTTCATCAAGAAATATCGGATAGATTTTGATGTCTATATGGGTCTACGGGTAATTCGACACACCACGAGGAACCCTCTTTCCCCCAGACCGGATGAAAACGCAGTATGGAGTGCAGATATATCTCAAGCTCAGTGGTTGGATAATTTTCTAAGATTTTCGAACGCAGAAATAGAGGTTAAGTGAAGTCTACAAACAGAAATTCACACAATTCTAGTCAGTTTCTTTATATCCAACGATCTTGGATGTTCAATGACACGGAGGCGGATGTATTAATTTCATCTAATCTTTCATTCTAAAATTAAGTTCACCTCAAATCAAATCAAACGAATGTGTATTTTACTTGGGTTTATATTCTAATTACATTGTAGTTCGTGGTCATCCCAAATTTCTTAAATGCACTACTTCTGCAAAACTCGTTTTAAGTTATTGTTCAAGGCAGTGTAGAATAAATCTAATCGGAACTGAACTAATCTTTACCAATCGGAGCATTTGTTATAGAGACGATCTTTCACAGTCCTTTTCTGATTTTTTTTCCATAAACAGTATAAAACCGCACTTAAGCTTGTGGTTACTAATAGTGTTCACGACAATATTGTTTTGTTAAGTTGATCAAGTTTACAGGACATAAGACGCTCAAATGGCAAACTGTCAATTATGCGATGGGAATTTTGTCTGCCAAGATGCCTGTGACTTAAGTCTTTGATCCAATGACCTAGAAACTTTGTCACGCTTAATCTTAGATGTATACAAAAGGCAATCAGTTTCAATTTAAAATGTCAAAGACGCATGGGATAATCTAGAAATATCAATTCGGTCAGCTTATATCTGTCTATTACTTCTTACCAAGAATTGATTGGTCGATTCCAACAAAAATTTGTATCTAATACAACTTTTTAAGAAACATACCGAAATGAAAAGACCTAGCGAGGGCCTAATGGACAGATTTCCTTTGTCTTTTTCTTTCCATTTACTTATGTGTCTTTGACATTGAAACATTTTCACAATGATCCCTAGATAATTCCTAACAAATTCCTCATATATCTATACAAAAGTCTATTATGTTTTACTTAATAAGCCATTTGTATAAAACAATACTGTATGTCATTTGAAGCGCCCCGCTAAATGCTCATTTAGTAAGATTTTAATTTCTTTCACAAAATGTCTTTAAGTTGACGAAAACCTAAAAAGTGCCCGTCACCTATAGGAATTAGAGCATTATATTTTAAATCATGAAAATTTGTTTGTTTATTGTTTGTTTATTGTTGTTTAACGTCCCACTCAAGAATCTTTCACTCATATGGAGACGTCACCAATGCCGGTGAAGGGCTTCAAATTTTGGCCTATGCTCGACACCTATGGCCATTGAGCAGTGAGGGTTCTTTAACGTGCAGACACTCACTGTGACACGGGACCTCGGTTTTTACTGTCTCAGTCCGAAGGACAGGAGCGTATCCGGGTTGGTAACCATTTCACATACTTCCCTGCCCAATCCGAGGATCGAACCCGGGTCGAATTGGTGAAAAGCGAGTGCGCTAACCACTGCGCTACCCGGACACCCCTGAAAATTTGTCACCTACTGTCAGTGCAAGTTGAGCCCGCTGGAACCTAAGCCGATTTTGTGAGGTTTGCCACTGCACTTGCTGAATGCATGTGGTCTCTTCACGGTTATAAACTCTTAAAACTGGAAGTAATATTTCACACTACATCATTTAAGTTAGTCCTCCATGGCATCTGATCCCACCTCTTGGTTTTCAGAGGTCCGTGTTTGTCCATTTTTACCGGATTTGTATCTATGTCCTGGACATTCTATTGATTTATACTTTGGTATCTGAAATTTTTTATATAGTCATCTCTTTACAGTGATTACTCTTAGATGGATTTGGCAATGCATGTAGAGTTCAACTGATGAAGTCTTAATGACATAAACGGCCATCTTGAGCATTATACCTTTGGTGTTATATTTATAATAGTTACTGTCATTTAGAATGAATAACGACCGATAACTCTATAAAGGCCATTTATCATGCTGTGTAAAAATGTGTGATTTGTTGTTGTTGTTAAAGTTCCACTCAAGAATCTTTCACTCATATGGAGACGTCAATATATGGGCTTCAAATTTTGACCAATGCACTGATGGCAATTGAGCAGTGAGGGTTCTCAACGTGCCGTCACCTACTTTGACACAGGACCTTAAAGGACAGGAATCTGATACACTGGCTGGATTCTAACTCAAGAGTTACATTACACAGACAGACAAAGATAAACCGTATTACATCCGTGAAGGATGCATATAAAACCAAGAGGGCCTCAATCACTGTACCGAGCACCATCTACAAATGTGGAAAGAAGACTCGAGAAGAATATGTAGGCTGATTTGACCAAGAAACAAATATTGCAGTTTTAAGAAATTCATAAAAATATCTAAAAATTACATTTCAACAACACTTGCACAAAAACATTTCATCACCTATATAAAATAAATTACATGTAATGAATGCATCAGTGAATACAATGGGAAATAATTGAGGAAATCATACAAAAATTAATGAAAAAAAGTCTGAAAAGATATCAAAAATTAATTTTCCAATTTCTAAGAAAAAATACTAGCTTGAATCATACATCCATGTAGATCGCTCAGAAACAATTGTTGCAGCAGTTCAAAAAAGAGAGGTACCTTTTTCAACCTATTTTCCCTCACTGTGGGCCCAAAAATAAAAATTTGGTAGAGGACCTGGAGTCCCTGCTTCCTGGCAGGTTTCATCAAATTTCATTCAGTCGTTTCAGAAAAGAAGTCGAAAATGTGAAAAGTCTATGTTCGCAGATGGGGAGTGGTGACAATAGCTCAATTGAGCCTTTGGCTCAGGTGTGCTAATGAAATAAAAAATGCAACAAGTAATGGTTTCTTCCAAATTTTATTGTTTTAAAGGCCCAGATATTGTAACACTTCAAATGTTGTTTTCATTTGATCTGTACAGAAATGAAAAAAAGATCGGGCCCTAGCAGAATTTTCATATAAAGAAAATTTGCTACAAATAATGAAAGCATGAGGGTGAGAAATTCTATAAAAATGACGTCATGTTTTTTTTTCCAGTTTCATTGTCATCTTCCTTTCTTCACTGGACAGTGCAACATGCATCTAGTAAAATCAGTTCTATTCATCAGAGACGTGTTGTTAAAGCCAATTTAAGCACTAATCACCAGGGCAATTGTAAGTTCAGATGGCATCCCGTTTCAAATCATCTGAATTTGCCCACTTCTGAAGTATCAGAGATGCCCATTTCGCAGAAGAACTTCAATCTCACAGGGATAAAAAAAATTTCATTTAAGGTCCATTCCATTTATAGCAAGAGGTACTGTTGAATGTTTGAGTTTACATGATGATGATAATCAATACGACATTGTATATAAATGGAATAGCTCTTTTTATATCAGCCAATATTACTGACAAAAGGAAAATAAATAGAGGTTGTCTTTGTTGGTTGCTGTTGAATATTGCCTTCTCAATCTACATTCATCTTTTAAGCAGCTGAAATTGCAAACTGTAAAAGCCTGGATTTTGTAGGTTTCTTCTTTTGATTGACAACAAGTGGATGTGATCAAAAGACTAGCATAATATGCATTAATTATGACTACTTAAAAAGCAGTTATAACAATCTTTCAGTAATGTGAAAATATTCAAATTAAGTCTTTCTTATAATTATCTGTAATATTTGCAATTTCACCTGCATAAAAAAAAAACCTACTTGGGAATATTTTTCTCCCATTAAAAAATTGTGGAAAATTGCAAACTTGCTTCAAATGAAAAATCACAACAAATTATTTACATAGCTTAATAAAGAAATTATTAACATATGTAAGTTTAACACAAACGACAGAACTAAAGAATGTGAATGCAAAAATACAAAGAACATAGGATGAAAACATTTTGTTCAAAGAAACATGCATTTATCTAACAGAACGAAAAAGTAATAGTCAAATTCTCCACAATTTTTATGAGAGCGAAAATAAAGTCACAAATCACTGAATTATTGGCACCAAAAGATATGAGAGTTCAGACACATGCAGAATTTCTCGTTCTTTATGCCACTTGCTGTTGCTGGCTTGGCCTGCCAAAACCCCCCTGTGCATTGTTGCCACCTCTTCCTCGTGCATTACCCCTTGGTGGGCCTCCACGGGCAGCTGAAAAGAAATAAACAACACACAAAATTAAGCAGTGCAAAACAAAAACTTAGGAACATGCTTATTTCATCTAAAAAATATTTTCAAGATCAGCATGTACCCTTATAGTTCAAGAAATTGTAGACAAAATTCTTAAAAAATAGAGCAGCTTCACACTTCAAATTCTGCATGTATTGTTTAAATACAGTGTAGTGTATTTAAGATAAACAAGAAAAAGCATTTACTTTCTGACATTCTATTAGTTTAACTTAATTTTTGCAGTAATTATTTTAGGGGGGGGGGGGATATTTTGTAAAGCCCCTGCATTCTGACACTAGAATAACTTAAATTTAAAGGATACAAACTGATACATGATGCCATCATTCAGTAACCAGAATATTAATAGCAAGTTAAATGGGCATGCTATAAAATTACATGCTGTTACTGTTGTAAAATTACAATATCTTAATCTGTTCAACCCAGAGGACAATAATAGACATACAAAAAGAAAGAGCATATCAAAATGATACTTCAGGGTGAAAGGGTTAAGTGGGACAGATACAATGTGAATCAAGGAGTTGTGATCGACATCTTTAATTTTTAAACCAAAAGGTTTCTCTCTCATTATTTCCTTAAAGCTTGGACAAATCATGAAGAAACGGAAACTAAACATTAATTTCTAGATTCTACTGTTTCGTTCTTGGTAGCATACATTTGAATACCTATGTTTGTGAACATCCAAAATTACAAGAACACTGAAGAAAATAGACATTAAAACCTAAGATAACAGAAAGAATAAGTGTCATTGCAAGACCACAATAAAAGTCATAAAAAATCATTATCTCTCTATATATATATACACACACACATGCATACATACAGTGGACCCTTGCCATTAAGACCACTTAAGTGACTGAATCAAAGTGGTCTTATTAGTGAGGTGGTCTCTTAACTGAGGTTCTGTTCTGATTCAATATTAATGAAGAGACTGGAAATTCATGGTCTTAATTGTGAGGTGGTCTCCTAAGCATGGTGATCTTTAAATGAGGTTCCACTGTATATACACACACAATAGAACCTGATCTAAAAGTGTTAAAGATAAGATATAATCTAAGCACTTGTGGTCACAATGTTAATACAAGATATAACCAAAGTCCTCATAATCACAGATAAAACATAATTAAAGTCCTCTTGATCACAGCTAAGATATAATTATAATCCTCATGATCACAGATAAAATGTAATCAAAGTCCTCATGATCACAGATAAGATATAATCAAAGTCCTCATGATCACAGATAAGATATAACCATAGTCCTTATTATCACATAAGATATAATCAAAGTCCTCATGATCACAGATAAGATATAACCATAGTCCTTATTATCACATAAGATATAATCATAGTCCTTATGATCACAGATAAAATGTAATCAAAGTCCTCATGATCCGTATAAGATATAATCAAAGTATAAATGTTTTATCTATTTTGGGACATGCTTTGTTTTTCTACATCACTACACATCTGTGTTCATCTTGAGCTTATCTTAGAAATCACGTTTTGGTATATCCAGTTTTTTCTGTCGCTTATTGAGATTATAACATAAGCAGTAAATAGCGCATTTCAATATCCACTATGATTTATTCATTTAAGAACTGTTAATTAGGAACAGGCTAAATACCTAGGTGACAGCTGGTAAGCCATTAAAGGATGGCAGATAAGACTATTTCTTCAATGTCTGATAAATGACCTTGATCCAGGACCATCAAACTATTCTTAAACTAATTTTGTTTTACTCAACTTCAAGATTTTACTGAAATTTTCCCAAGAGATAAAATACTAAAATACAGTCAATAGCCAAATCGAGTAATTCTCAACTGCAAAAATGGCCGCCATCCACGTTCACCACAGGAGAAATAGATGCTATCACCAGGGTCTCCCTTGCTCGCCCTCAAGTATTTCAGGTCAGGTTCAACCATTTGGGTTTCAAAGATAACCTGTTATTTGAGGATATATGAGAGACCAACTGCTCATTTTCTGTTGGCTGGTATTTAGTTTGTTACATGAACAATATTACCTGAATTGACAGAAGTGTTCCACAAAAAGTGTTCTGGGCCCCTTACCGACTTCCAAAGAAACATAGCATTGCGTCTCAGTTGAGAAAATTCTTTAAGTTGTTTTTATGGTCCACAAATTTTCACTTTTCACTTAGATTAGTAAATCCTTAAATTTCTAGTACAAAATTTCTGAGAATTTTCTTTGATATGGCAGTGGACCCTGGATTTCATTTTATGGTGAATGATAAATGGTGGAAGGGTACAAACTGTTCATTTTCTATATTACAGTCCTAAGGTTTCTATATTTCCATGAAATCTTATTCCGTATTTAATAATAGATCTAGATAATGGAAACGTGTAGTTTTGATTTGAGTGCAAATATGTTTTTCAGAAAATAGAATAACTATCCTAAAAGTTATTTAAGGTTATTCAAACTAAACTGAATTTTTCACCAAAATATTGAATTCTTCTGTACCAGTTGATTTCGTAAATCTGACTTTATTTCCTACTGAGAATGTATCAACTGAAATACACTCGCTACTGACAGGATATCCCTCCTTTAACACAACAGATTGTATAACAACCCATAAAAACTACCGATACATCACATAATAACCTAGCAGACCTTGTAACCATACAAATCCAGGAACTACATACAAAAGAGTAAAATACAATGAATCAGTAATATTTATAATGCACAAAGTGTCCAAATGTTACCAAGCCTTTAACGAATTCACCTTCAAAATCATTATTGGCTGAGGTTTTAATGTTCAGAGCCAATTGTTTTTTCAGTGGCAATGAGTCAATATTTTCTGTCATACAGGTTCCTGTCCAATTTCAAACATTTACATTCAGAACACTGATTTTCTGAAACCTTCCATACTAAAAGAAAGTTTTCTGTACGTAGAATGGGATTCATAAGTGGGCCTGAAGCCCAAAACAGGATTACACAACTGAGTCAAAAGAGAAGCACAAAACTGACACATACGTCCACCTCTTTGACCACCCCTTGGTGGACCTCCTCTCTTCTGATAACCACTTCCATTATTGTTGTATGAGTTGCCATTATAACCTTGGAAACCATCTGGTCGATAGTCATTTCTGGGAGGATAACCTTGAAATCCACCTTTAAAGAGGAAAAACAAGGAAAATCAACAGCATGTATATATACTTTTCAATTTTAATTAATACATCCAGTTTATCATTGGGCAATACATTATAAGTATCTCTAAATTAATGAGCAAATTCTGAGATTATTTTAGTGTTATATGTAGAAATCTTAAAGGGGCATTAGCCATGTTTATTTCCCCCCAAAATTTCTTTCCTTTTCTTATTACTGCAATTGATATACATTAAAAGAATTCTTAAACTCTTTCATGTTTTGTGAAAATTCCTTGAGAAACCCAGTTTGGAACTTTTTCACTTGCAATTGATTAATTCAACCTATTTGTTTATACATACCACACTGGACCTGACCTGACTTTCTTTTCATAAAATATATAAGAATATAAGATATTTTATGCCGATGTATACAGGGATGTTATGAGACGGCAGTAACAGGAGAATTTAACCCACTACTCTAAAAAAATAGCCGCCTACTTTTGACAAAATTACATAGACTTCTATACAAAAAGACAAAAATTCTCCTGCTACTTTAACAGTTTCACCTGTGACTAAAAAAGTTCATGACATCCTTGGTATAGCTCTTATTTGTTATTGTACATCAAGTACAAGCAGTTAAAATAGAAAATAATCCCAAGTAATATTTTGGTAAACACAGCTAATGCCCCTTTAAATTTATAAAAATGTAAGCAATACTTTAATCAAATTGAAAGTACAATTTGTAGGGCTTTTTCAGTTTTGTACAACTTGACAACTTAAACATTCATCTTCAGTTTACAATGTATTACATTTCCTGTGTCCTTGTGTGTCTGTGAACCAGTGTGTGTGTTTTCATATACAGATTTTCAATACTGGTCCATAGAGCACTGTTTGGTTTGGTATCTTGCAGACTTACTCATTAGGCACTGTACAGTTAAGTATAAAAATGCTTTAATTATGAGGCCAGCTAAACAGCAACTGATTAAACTGCCTAATTATTATAATAAGGCCTATCCAACCAAATTCTTTACAACAAACCTGACTTATATTTTGATGTATAATACACACCTCTGTTACCAGAATAGTTATTACTACCACGCCCTCGTCCACTACCATAGCCATTTGTCACACCACCTCTGTCACCACTTCTTCCACCACGCCCTCTGTAATTACTGCTTCCCCCCCTATTGCCACGAAATCCACCTTTAAAATGAATCATGAAACATACAGAAGCATTACTTTTGGTCTCATTGCGACCTAGAGTAAACTAATTCTTTATACTCTTAATCACAAACTGACCCAGTTAAAAATACAAGAAAATGGCATACAATTTTTGAATCAATTCATGTTGTAAAGACCACAAACAGTAACCATTTGACAATAATGTAATTTGAAAGGTTGAAAAAAATATGAAGTTTTCAAAGGTATCTATGACAATACAATCAAAATAGTATTAATCTGTATTAAAAGGTCCTCTGTCAGTTGTGATCATATTATCACTTACCAAACCACACTCAGATAATTCAGGTTTGCCTAAGGAACACCTAAGCACATGCATTTTTTTAACCCTTAATGGATTAAGTCCCTTTTTGTTTACAATTAAAAACCTTTTCTGCTGCTAATTATGCAAATTTTGTTGAAATTTGTCTCGTGTAGTTTAATAAAAATGAAATTACTGTGAAAAGTTTAACAGACAAAATGAAATTACTGTGAAAAGTTTAACAAAAAAGAAGAAATTACTGTGAAAAGTTACCAGACAAAATGAAATTACTGTGAAAAGTTTAACAGAAAAAAAGAAAATACTGTGAAGAGTTCACAGACAAAATGAAATTACTGTGAAAAGTTAACAGACAAAATGAAATTACTGTGAAAAGTTAACAGACAAAATGAAATTACTGTGAAAAGTTAACAAACAAAATGAAATTACTGTGAAAAGTTTAACAGAAAAAAAGAATTTACTGTGAAAAGTTATCAGACAAAATGAAATTACTGTGAAAAGTTAACAGACAAAATGAAATTACTGTGAAAAGTTAACAAACAAAATGAAATTACTGTGAAAAGTTTAACAGAAAAAAAGAATTTACTGTGAAAAGTTATCAGACAAAATGAAATTACTGTGAAAAGTTTAACAGACAAAATACCAAAGTAATAAATTATACATCCACATGGACCTTCCTGGCTTTCACTAGGGAGACCTAAAACAAGGATTTAATTGCAAACTGTTAACTAACAATACCTTGGTAACCTGACTGTCCATAATCCCCAGGCTGTTGCTGATGACCAAAGCCATCAGATTGCTGTTGGGACTCATCTACTGCTGCAGAGAATATCTGAGACTGGAAAACACCTGCATTGGGATTCATCTGAAATTTCTTCTCAACCTGTGATTCTGTTGACTGACCATCCTGAAATATAGAATGCAATCAGTTGCTGTTAAATCACCGCAATCACCATCCCATCTACAGAACAAAATGCCAATTTGTACACTAAAACACAGAATATTACAAATAAAACAATTTCTCATTGCGTTTTCTTCGTTATTTATTAGATTTTTAATGTCTTACAGTTCAAAATGAAATCTTTGTCTATTAGACAAAGATTTTATTGTTTGGCATGCCCTATTGATATGACCACGGTTGACCCTACTTTGGTAGTACTCACTGCGCAACCTTCATTTATTTATAAATGAGAAAATGGCAGATGGAGAAAAGTCAGCATGTGGTCAAAAACATACTCACAACATGTTCAGGTGAATTAAAAGACATGTTATGCCTGCAAAATCACACCAATCATTTGGCCAAAATTCTACCCCAATTTTCGTTACCTTTATCAAGTAAATTTTGAGGCAGAAATCCTCCCATATACTTTTTCGTAGCAAAATGCAGTCAAATTTTCACCTAAAAATGCCATAGTTTGAAAAATTGGAAAAAATGCACTCGCCCTTTGGGCGAGTGATAACATGATTTTGCACTCGCCAAACTATGAAACAGTAGTATTTCAAAGTGGATGTGTTAAGAGTGTATAAAATCTTTTTCAAAGTAAATAGATCTTACATGTACATGACTTAAAAGATTTAAGATACTCTTTATTTGACAAATTGTCATTTTTTTCTAATCAAGTACTTATTACAAAGGAAAAACCTCAACTTTTGTATGCTCTGATTTTAAGTTTTTAGAATTTGAATTCTCGACTGAAATTTTGGTTGCCCGCCAAGAAAATCTGGTTGCCCGCAAAGAAAATAATATTTTATTTAATTTTGTGTTTTTTAAATCTATTGTTATTTCAATAGATAAATTTTTATACAATATATACAATGTGCTGTCTCTGAATGATGCATTTACATCTAAATTAACTGCATCATTAAATGCATCATTATTATTACAATTATCAATTACTATTATTAATATTTTATGATGTTGCTGCTACCAGGCATGTCTTTCAATAAATGTAAATTACAAAAGCAAGTTTTCACTATTGTTAGATGAAAAACAATAGCCATCCATTTCTATGTATTTCATTAAAACTTTTATTTACAGTAGCTATTTTTACTTTTATCATTCACTTACATTTAATTCAGATTTAAAAACAGATTTTTGAAACATTGTATAGTGTTATGATTATTTTACCAAATCCTGAAATTCAGGTCCGTTTGGTATTGGTTCTTTTATTTACACACATCCAACTTCACTTCCTCCACAAACTGCAAGCATTAGCAGTCAATACACAATGTGTTCTGTGACATTTTCGGCCATGAGGTAAAGACTAATGTGTTTAATTGTCAATAAAATAATTATTTAAGTTTCTAATTGTTTTTTGTAATGTATTTTCAACTAAAAATAGAAGGAAATGATCACTTTCGAATCTAAAAATGGAATCCGGATTTTCAGTACGGCGTCAGTGGGCCTACTCGCAAAACGGGCGAGTTCATTGTCAAAATTTACTCGCCCGAAACAATTTCTTACTCGCCAATGCGATTTCGAACCCTGTATGCATACTTGTCAACCTCTATAAATCAAAATGCAGTTCATGACCTGCATTAAGTCAAACAATGTCAGGTCGTAACGCGTACATTTATTCTGGCTCAATGAAATAACAAAAATATGCTTACACATAATTATCTCTAAAAAAAAAGATATGAAAAATATAAATAAGGCAGACATAGGAATTCTCCGATTGGTTGACACAGAACACCAACTAACAGATTTTTACAGGGAAATAATCATTTTCAGCGAATTTTAGGGAATGTTAGTATTAATGATAACCTTTCTATATGTAAAATTTGGTAGAGATACTAATTATTTGCCCACTGTACAGTGTATACACTGAAGTCTGTCCACAGGCCACTGACATAAGTAAGGGTCATCATATGTCTGTGAGAGTATATCCCCAAACAGACATATAAAAACTTGCTTGTTACAAGGTCCTATGTGTTTTAATTACAAGTTACTGGACAATCATTATTGTCCAGCCATACCTCAAATTGAACTTGATCAGTCACAAAAAGGAGATTTAAAGGTGGCAGGGAACACCAAGTATAACAAAAAAAATTAAGTGAGGCACATAATCAGGCTTGACTAGGTCATAGTGATTCCCACATGTTTGTGAAATCTGTACTATTAAAATAATTTTTCTGCAAATTAACAACAAAATACATGGAGATTTTTACTAAACAACACATTTGCTCTGGCTTACATCCAAAGCAAAAGACTAAGTATAGTATACATTACCTTGGATACTTGGTCATGGCCTGGTGGCATTGGAATTTGAGGTGGGAGTTCAAACTGTGAAATTGTTGTATCACTGACACTTTGTCCCATCACACTCTGAGAAATTTGAGAATTATTATCCTCCACTGACGGAGGTTGAAACAATGAGTCACTTTGTAAGCCTTGTGAGAGCGAGCTCTGTGCAAATGTTTGTGATGTATAATCTTGGCCCCCTAGGGACCCAACTGTCTGTTGTTTTGACAACAAAGATGAACTTTGTTCACTTGGTTTTGTAGATTGTGATGACTCTAAATGCTGTTGTGATGAGAGTTGTTGCTGCTGTAAATCACTGAAACCTTGACCGGAGTAGGTCTGTGAGGGTAGCGAGGAGGAGGATTCTACTGATTGTGTTGTGGGCATGGGTGGTACTGATGGCATTGGGTGTGCTGCCACTACTGCTGGGTCCATATGTGGTGCTGAAAAGTCAAAAGCACAAAGGCTGACATTGTTTATATGCTAATAAAAAAAGGGGAGGGTAATTTTACAGAAATAGAAAATAAAAAATAATCCCTTTTTGTAAAAATTGCAACTACAGTAAAACATGTTTAACAGACAGTTGCCAGACTAACCAAATTATCCTTTATAAAGGTATCCACTGAATGAAGGATGACCATTCACTGCTAACACATTCATACGTATAATCAACCCAAATTTTTCTTATAATCAACTGTTACGATGCAATGCAAGAACATAACTATCAAACTAAAACACAAAATACAAGTACAGTATATACTCGTGTATAAGTCGCACCCCCACTTTGCCC